>JAQOWM010000568.1:1880000-1900000 GCA_029041755.1 Resseliella maxima | reverse complement strand
CCTGTAATCTGTTCATTTTTCTGGATTTTTATTGCTTGTGCTGCATTTTATATGTATCAATACTATACGTATGTTAGTTGAAAAAAAAAGCAAAAAATCTTTTGCTGCACATAACGAACCGCGTCGCCTTTTCTGATGACGATTCTTTGCTCTTCATTTCGTCCTCTTTTTGTGAATATATGTTCATTTTTTCTTTTTTTTTCCTTTTCTTTTTTCGTTTCGTCGTCCTATTGAATCGTGCACATTCTACGCATCGCATACATAAACACAGAAAAAAAAAATTTAAGTTTCTTTTTACTAGAGACTGCTTTCTCTGGAATAATCTGGGCGAATGGAAGCGCAACGAAACACAGAGGAGAAAAAAAATACGAACAGAAAATAGAACCGTCTCAAGCAAAAGGAATGAAGAAAGTGTATAAAGAAAAAAAAAAAAAAAAAAATTGAGAAACGAAAGGAAAACTAAGCTGTTTTGACTTCTAAAGTTTTTGATTTTGCATGAAATATCAGTGTTTGCAAAACGATGAAATACGAACGACAGCCGGGATAGCACTATATGCAATGATTGTATAAATGAGCGGAAAAAACGACTTTACATGCACACTTAAATTTTAAGGTGATTTTCTGTGCAATGTGGCAAACGCGCATATGGAAAAACGATACGACCAAATCAAAAACGAAACGGAATTTATAAAGTTTTCTTTGCTAGGACGCCTTTTCATTCTTTATCGCCCAATCTCACTCTATCTATTTCTCTCTCTTTTTCTCCCTCTTTCTCCCTCTTTCTCCATCTTTCTACATCTTTCTTCATCTTTCTTCATCATTCTCTCTCTTTCTCTCTCTCTCTCTCTCTCTCTCTCTCTCTCTCTCTCTCTCTCTCTCTCTCTCTCTCTCTCTCTCTCTCTCTTTACATCTTTGAGTTACTCCCGTAAAAATTTAGGTTTCATGCACGCATCAGTGATTCTCATTTCAATGTGCTTTTTTTTATTTTTCCATTTTGCCGTGAATGAAATTCTTTTATTTATGATATGGGCCAACTAATGCATACTGCACTTGCTGTCCTTGTTTCAAACAAAATAAATTTGAAATCAACATTTCGTTTCATAATCCGTTTAATTTCACGCCATCCCATCAGGAAATGACCACAAGCTCTAAACACAAATTATGAAACATGCTCGACACAAAACTTATACAAGTAGAACTAGAAAGGGAGAAGACGAGAGAGAAAAGAACGGAGAGTGACGAAACAAAAAAAAAAAAAAAAAAAAAACACTCACACACACTGAATTTGATGCAATTACTTCATTACAATAATATTGACATTAACGAAACAACGCGAAGCCCTTGACACAAACAATTACAAAAAGCTGCCATTTATGCCTCTTTCACTTTGTGATTTTTTTTTGTTTTTTGTATTCGTGTTTTTTTTCGGTTTGTGTTGAAAACTTTTTTGAAACTGGTAAAAACGTTCTGAAACCAAAGAATAAATGCAAACGCGAGCAAACACACATACATACATATCGAGAAGAGAAAACAACAACGAACGATGACGAACCAAAAGAGTGCAGAAAGACAACAACAACAACTGAGCAACGTTACATTTTTGTAAATCAAATGAATGGAAAACTTTATTCTTTTCGCGTGCTTTCGTTCACTTGCCTCAATGAAAAGTTTATACGACCAGACACATCAACTAAATAAGATTGAATTCATAAATAATTCACAACCGATTTGATTTTATAGCAAAGTAAAATCGCTGTTTGTCTATAGAATTTTTGCGCCTCAAATCGAACAAAAAGAACAATCACTTTGATTTTTATTTATTTTGAGTATTTTTTTTTTTTCGTTCGTTTTTTCTCTTTCTTTTTCGTTGTTGCGTTTTCTTTTTGCGCTCGTCATTTGGTGTTTTTTTTTTTCTTCTATCAATAAAAGTGTATTATGCACTTTGCGTGTTTGCAGCAAGTTGAACGATTTTTTTTTTTTTTTTTGTACTCTTCAGTTGTTGTTATTTTTTTTTTTTGGTCGCTGGTTCGGTTTTTAATCGCATTTTCCTCCTTATTTGTTTTATTTAATAAAATTGTTTCGTATACGGGCAGAATGAGAGAGAAAAAAAAAATACACACGACAGTAAATAAAGTGAATTTCGCGCCTTTTTCTATTCGGTGGAAGTGTGATGCGCGAGCGATTTTATGTATATATTTGTGTATCTGTGTGTAAATTTGTCGGCGATCACAAGGCGCGAAAACTTGCTCCACAAAAGAAAAGGTACGAAAAGTCTTCTTTTTTCTTACCCTTTGTAACGACAGCACGACCAGTTCAAAGAATAGCAAATTAAAGAGAGACAGAAAGCAAGAGAGAGAGAGAGAGAGAGAGAGAGAGAGAGCGAGAGAGAGAGAGAGAGAGAGAGAGAAAGAGCGAGAGAGAGGAAGCGAGAGAGAGAGAAAGCGAAAGAGAGCCAGCGAGAGAGCGAGAGAGAAAGAGAGAGAGAGAGAGAGAGAGAGAGAGAGAGAGAGAGAGAGAGAGAGAGAGAGAGAGAGAGAGCGAGAGAGAGAGAGAAAGCGAAAGAGAGCCAGCGAGAGAGCGAGAGAGAGAGAGAGAGAGAGAGAGAGAGAGAGAAAGAGAGAGAGAGAGAGAGACGAAAAGATGAAGTGAGAAAGAGAGTGGAAAGTGAGAATGAGAGAAAAAAAAAAACTGTAATAAATTTTGTAAATGAAAACAAAACAAAGCAAAGCAAGCCATTAAAGGAAAAAAAATATTTTGACAAAAAAGTACATACAAGCAGCAATACGAATAGAAACGGAATGCAAAAGCGTGGCCTCTCTCGTCACTCAAGAGTGAAAAAAGCAGTGCTTTTGTGAGTTTTAAGTGTTAAGTAATTGCAAAGTTTTTCCTTAAGTCGCATAATAAATCCTTCGAAGGATTATTTCTTTTCTCGGTTTTTCAGGTCTTTGTTTTCGCGATTTAATTTTTTTTTTCTTCCTTCTTTCTTTCTTTCTTTCTTTCTTATTCTTTCTTACAGAAGAAGAACTGTGTTCATTGCTTCGTTCTCTTTTTGCATTTGGTTTGTAATTCGCAATAAAATATTATTATTCTTTTCGCCCAATTCACTTTTTCCCAGCAATTTCACAATTGGTTTTTACATGATCTTTTGTCAAAATTTTAAATAATCGCATTTAATATGAACTCACATAATTGCAAATTAATGATTCCCTCGACAGTTATTTTTCAATTTGTTATGACGGCATTTGATTGGCAAATTGAATAATGAGAACAAAACAAAAAGGACGCGCACAATGCGTTTTATGTTCGTTTTGTTTTTTGTTTTTTTTTTTTTCGTTTTCTTTTATTTTTTTTTTTTTTTTTGCGTTGTTGTTCATTTTGATTGTTTTCTTCTTTTTTCCCTTCATTCAACGATGAATTGGTGTTAGAATTGAATTCATGTCCACTGGGTGGGAGTTCAATAAACAATGTTCATGGGCTTAGGCGTAGTTCACAGGAACATTAACAGATTTTCAACCATTTTTTTACGACAAAACTATAAAATTTATATTGGATTTGTTGAAATGAAAAAAATAAAAACGAAAATTCATTTGTGTCTCTTTCCAAATTCAGCAGACAGTTTAATTGTTAGGTGAAAAGACATTTTTATTTTCATCTTTAATAAAATTGAATTGTATTCAACTGTATTAAGTCAAATTGATTTTTATTGAGGCAAATGAAAATTACAAATGAAAAAGAAAAAGTAAAATTCAATCGCAATTCCTAATATTGAACAAAATCAAAAACGATTTGTGATTAAACGACTCAATCAATATGAAAATATTGGTGTTGGTTTGAAATGTTTGTGAAAAAATTATGTGTGCAAATGTGATGAAATTGTTGCTAAATATTTGAAATGTCTCAGAAGATCAATTTTACATAATCAAGCATGAGCAAGGGATCGATTAAAATGAAAAATAATTCATACGCATGTCACCACTTATGGTTGATTTAACTTTCATTTTTAATGTTATTTTTGCACTTATTTGTACCTTTTTTTTTTAAGTACATTTTCGCTCAATTCGGAGGCCTAGAATCGAATATTTTGGTTACGTTTATCTTTGATACACATTACATGAACGAATTTTATTCTATTTCTGTTTTGCATTCGATTTCATGCTATTATATGTTACAACTTATATAAATGGGCCATTTCCCAGTTGTAAAATTGCCTGTTTTTTTTTTTCTTTATCATTCATCTGATATGTGTTGTTTTGTTGTTGTTTGCAATGTTACGCATTATCACATATCATTGTATTTTTTTTTTTTTTTTTTTCTTTTTTCCGCATATCGATTTGTATAGTTGTGTCTGCTTATGCATGAATGTTTATTTCCCGTTAATAAAATACATTTGTTTGCTCGAAACAGTCATATTGTGGTTAAATTATCATTGTATACATTATTGTCAATCGATTTGGGTAATATTTGCATGATTGTTGTGTAGGCTACGCACATTCAAGTAAATAAAACTTTTGTTACAATGTGACATAAAAAAAAAAAGAAAGAAGAAATCCAACTCAAAATACATCACTGGTACTAGATGGTTTTGAACGTTCATATTGTTGCGTTTGTATGTGTGTGTGTGTGTGTGTGTGTGTGTGTGTGTGTGTGTGTGTGTGTGTGTGTGTGTTTTTGTGTATGATATGCGTGTACATGTGCACCAAACAAGGTATCGTTTTTATTGAAGCAAAAAGTCGTAAATGTCAAACAGAGAAAATGAGGCAAAATGTTAATTAAGTGATTGAATTTTTGTTTTTATGTTTTTCTTTTATAAACTTAAAATGTTAAAATTGTCCATAAAATAAAGAAGGAGAACGAGAAGAGAAAAAAAAAAACACACGACGCAATAAGAAATAGACCGGAAAACAAATAAAATTTATAAATATTATTCAACATTTTTAACTGGTTGATGCTGACATTGATTAAAAGACTTGCCACAACTTTCAGTTGTTTCTATATGTTGATTCTTTTATATTTTTTTTTTTTTTAGCTACCAGTTGACTGCTGCGTCATTTTGCCACACACGATATATAATTTTCACTGCATGAAGCGTTGCTCATTTACATGATGTATTTCAATTGCAATTCGTATTTTGTAGACCCCCTCCCCCCTCTCTCCCTTCTCTCTCTCTCTCTCTCTCTTTCTCTCTTTTTCTCTCTCTCTTTCTCTCTTTCTCTCTCCTCTCCAACTCTTTCTTGTGTGTGTGTGTTTATTTGTTAGCGCAAAATTTTGCCTTCGAAATTCATTTCACAACATTAAATTTTTATTTGATTCGTGACGGATCTGTTGCTGCACCGTGTCGTTCTGATCAATGCACTTTACTTGTTTATTTCAATGAAATATATAAACAATTTTTTTCACATTGACGCTCACATTTTCTCTGTTGTTTTCCCGTTCGATTTCTCTATTCATCCTTCTCAATCAGTCAATGTTTCTCTCTCACTTACACTTTGTCCCATTCTATCTCGGAGTCACTCTTTTGCTCTTGGTTTAACTTTGATTTGCTCTCTTCCCGACATGTGAACAATCATTTGTGGTTCCATTTATGGTTCTCTATGCAATGAATTTTTCTTCTGTAAATAAATAACAAAAAAAATATAGCGATTTCATCGCTCACAAAATAATTTTTTTTTTTTTTTTTTCATATAAAACATGTTAACTTCACCCTTCGACAGATAAAGTAGAAAAAAAAATTGTAGAAAAAAAATGGCTCATATGATTCCTTTTTTTTTTATAGATTTCATAAAGTTTTATGGAGCAGCGAAAATGATGCACGATATTTGCATGAACTTCCATCGAATAAATATTATGTTAAAAATACATTTGAGGGGTTTTTGAATGTTGTATAACAAAAATAAATACAGAGTTTCATACATGGAAATGAACCATGATATTGCGAAAAACATTAATGAAATCATTTAAAAAAAAAAAGTCAAAGTCAAAATTAATGATTCGAATGTAAATCAGTCAAGTCAAATTTTCAATAATGTGCTAAAAGATTTTTTTTTTTTTTTTTGTTAAACATAAACTAATCTCAATTTCAATGTATATTTTTTTCTCCTTCTCTTTCTCTTTTTCTTCCTCCTTCTCTTTCTCTTTCTCTTTTTCTTTCTCTTTCTCTGTATTTTTGGGTCAATTCAATTAATTACAATCGTATGAGGCAAACATCCATTGAAGGACATCAATTAAGGATGCTGCTCTTTTGCTGACTTATTTTCAATGGAATCTTTTCTCACATTTTTCTGTGGCACATGAATAGGTTCTTGAGCTAGTTAACAAAGAGAAATTGGCATTCGGCACGTAAACAATAACAAAGAAGAATAGAAGGAATAGCAAAACAGAATAAAAATAAAAATACCAATGCTCAATTCAAGTATAATAAATTGTGAACATGGAAAAGATAAATGTGTTTTCACGCGCACACACAAACACCAATCAAATTTATGATAAAGGAATGAATAAAAAAGAAGAAGAAGAAGAAGAAGTAAAAGTTTTGGAGAGGAGAAGTAGAAGATGTGAACGAACATCAGGAAGAAAACGTGAAACGCCAACGGTAGACAATGCCCGGTTTCATTCCATTCCATTGAAGCGAAGTTTTGCGTTTTTTCTCCCTATTCTCCACAATGCTCCCCGCTCACATTGAAATGCATTGTCTACTCTATTATAGATATATATATATAAATATATCTTCAGCATCATTAAGCCCAGAACTGATTATTATTAGCTTTATGTTTGTGTTTATGGCCAATGCGTTGAACCACATTATTTATTTGATATATTTCATTTTATTTATTATGGTGCTAATTTTTCGCATTGATTTTGATCAAATATATATATATATATTATATATATAAATGCGTGCTTATAAAACACGATAGAATCGACCAAATCCAATGAACCAAATCAACAGAATTTAATAAATTGCCATTCAATTGATGTTTGATCGCATTTTTTCAACATTCTTTTTTTGCTTTATTTTTCCATCACATGTTTTGTTTGCCTCTGCTTTCCTTTTTCGTATATTTCGCTTTCACTCTCTCGCCTTCTCTCTCTTATACTCTCTCCTCCTCTTTCTCTTTCACTCTGTCCCTCTCTTCCACTCTCTTGCTCTCCCTCTCTCACTTTCACTCTCTAACTCTCTCACTCATTCTTTCTCTCTCACTCTCTCTCTTTCTCTCTCTTTCTCTCTCTCTCTCTTTCTCTCTTTCTCTCTCTTTCTCTCTCTCTCTCTTTCTCTCTTTCTCTCTCTTTCTCTCTCTCTCTTTCTCTCTCTCTCTCTCTCTCTCTCTCTCTCTCTCTCTCTCTCTCTCTCTCTCTCTCTCTCTCTCTCACTGTCTCTTCCACTGTTGCTCTTTAGTTCTCTTGCACCCCCTCTCTCCTTTGGTCATATACCGGTTCTTATGAAAAAAAAATGACAAATATTTCAAATGAACCAACGATCAAAATATTTAACATCAAATGAAGCCATATTTTGAAATGATACTTTAGCAAAGAATGCAATGTTTGTTGCAGATAGTGTAAACCATTTCGCGTTAGTTAAGCATTTCAAAGTGACATTTTGAGGAAATACTGAGATCAGCATAAATGGTTGGGTGTGGAATTTACATGGTGAAAATTTTAGTTGAATGGCATGGACTATTTGCCTTCCATTTTCATAGAATTATTTGGCTAACACAAGCAATTTGTTCAACTGGCTGCTCATTTTGTGGCATGTGTATATGTTTGGTCGTTTAGCTGATGCCAAAAATTGAGCGAAATTGTTTGGAAAATTTTTGGTGAATTGTTTGTAAGTTAGAAACCAAATTATGCATATGCTTAATGTCAAACATCGAATATGCAAATGCTAACTGTGCAAATGAAAACAAACAAATTCTTGCGTTCAAAATTTGATATAAACGACTAGCAAAAATGGTACATAGCAAAATCAAAAATCCTGTAATTCAACTTAGTGTCAACTTTTACAAGACATTCAAAATGATTGAAACCAACTAAACTGATGCGTTGACAATTTTAAGTGTCAATTAAAGTTTACGAGGAAATTAAACATTTTTTTTTTTTTTTTTTTTTTATTTAAACATAGAATTTCTATATCACCTCTTGAAGAAGTAGTTGAGTTTTCAACAATCATTTCAGCATTTAAACTATGTATCCAACACACAAAATACACAATTTTCCATTGTGAATACCACTCAAAATCGCTTTAAAGTGGTTACTCTTGGTTTTGCCAACTATAGAATTTTGCCAGCACAAATTCCATTGCAAATAAATCAAATGAAACAACTTGGATTACAATATGGTTGTTGTTGGAATGTTTTTTTTTTTCTTTTCTTTTTTTGCTTGTATTTTTGTCTTCTTTTCAGCTATTTTCGCTCACATAAATAAAAAAAAAGAAAAAAACTACGTATAAATCGTTTTAGAGCAAATTTTTCGCGTTTATTCGTTATTTATCTTTTAAAATTCATTTGGTGATGAGACAAAAATATTCGGCATAAGCATTTCTTTTCCATGTGGAATTCCATGTTGCAAACAATATGATGTTGGGTAGTTTACCAATTCATAGTAAAATTTTCACAGACTCATTGGTCAAAAAATGCAAAACGAAAGACAATAACGCGAACCAAAGAAGAAAAGAAGAAACAAAAAAGGAAGAAAATATGGAATAGCGAACACAAATGTGCGAGCAAAGAAGAGCAAAAAAAAAAAAGAAAAAAAAAAAATTAGAAAAATCTATGTGGCTCTCCTTTGTTTCGAGGCAAATATTTTTTTTTTTTTTTCATTTTTATGAAAAATCTATGGGCTGAGAAATGTTTCGAGGCTTTTCTGCTATTATTATCATTGTTCGCTTCTTTATCGTGCTACTTTTGCATGCAACATTTATTCATACAACAGTAGTAGCAACAACAACAACAGCAACAACAGCAACAAGACAGTAACAAATATTTGCATACATTTACCAAAAATATTTTTCACAAATATTTACTTTGTGATCCCGAGGATGTCCCGAGCACATGTGATGTATGTATGTATGTACTGAAATCTGAGCGTTAGTCCCAAAAACATTTAATACCACGAAATGTGTAGCTGTAGTTGTTGTCGTAGCCATTGCCGTGGACGGGATAAATATCCAAACGCATTTCAAAAACCACGATAAACGAACTTTTTACGGTTTCATTTTCTTGGTTTCATTTTTTCTTTTTTTTTTATACTTTTCATCCAAAAAGACACTGAAATTGTGATCGTAAACTCACAAGTGTACAATATTCCTTCGGTTGATGCAATCTTTGACATTGGCTTTAGAATATGGTGAAAATAAAACCAACTCTTTGCTAGCTAAATATTTCATTCCATGCTAGCTTTCCATAGCCAATTTAAACATTCAAATCTCATAAAAAAGACGAAAGTCCATTGAATACTGACGAATATTTGCATAAAATTCAGTCGAAAAGAAAAAAAAAAATTACATGGATTGGGTGATAATGTTTTTCGACCGAACCAAATAAAAATGAACGAGAGAAAAGAAAAACGCACATACGCACACCCAACCGAAATATTTACTACACAGCTGAATATACGATTCAACATATAATAAAAAAAAAAAAAAAAAAAAAAAAAATAGTAGAAAAATATGACCATTTACTATACATAATGATCCGGTCATAATTCTTCGAAAGCGAGAACATCAGCAGCAGCAGAAATAGCAGCAAAAAAGACAACATATATTCATAAAGTTTTTAGCATAACACATGAATGACCATCTGTCGGATATCTAAATTTTTGGGATAAATGTAAGCTGTAAAAATTCGTCAATGTGCACCCGAAAAGAAAAATAGTAAAATATTCCAAAAAAGCCAATGTTATACTATTTAACTATTGACTAAAATGTATTTATTTATGATCAATTTTAATAGCATTGAATTTACCACAATACCAATGTCATATATGTTTGTAGCACGTGTTTGTTATTTACTTAAGAACTTTTGCAGTAAATCAGTGTTGAGAAATTCTTTTTAATTTTTTTTTTTTTTTTTCATTTTTTTTTTTTGTTTTCAGTTAAAGGAATTTCATACAATAATCACATATTCACATTTTATGATGTCTAATTGTTGGTGGGAAGTTTTGCATTCTTGACTTAACTGAATTTCTTATTCATGTGCCATGTTCATGTTTGAATACACGATCAAAATTGTGTTCGTGATCGTATTCATGTCCACGTTCACATGGCCATGTCTACAATATATAGACACAGAGTTGCGAAATATAATGAGATGATTTCTCAATCGAAGCAAAAGTCTAAAACAAATGAGAACTTGTGTGTAATTTGTGAAGTTTTTTTTTTTTTTTTTTTTTGCCCCCAAGAGCATTTGCTTGAATAATTGATTCGGGAATTTTTTGGCTGAATTTTTACGGCAATGGACATAAGCCTCAAAGCGTGCTGACTAAAAGAATGCCACATTTTTAGTGGTAACTGGTAAAATGCATCTCGAAATGTATTCAACAGCACATACACACACACACACATACCATCGCATCCCCAAACTTGAACTTTACTTTGTCACATGTTCGCAGTAAAACTAAAAACTTTCTCGAATCATTTCGTTGTTCTTTTTTCCTCTCTTTTCTCGTTCATGCACTGTATTCAGTCTTTTGTTCGGAAAAATTTGGTTTTAAGTAGATTGGCGACGCGGTAATTTTTTTTTTTTGCCGTTTTTCAAGACGCAAAATAAAAACTTGAACGAAAAGATTTCATTCTTATTTTTTGCTCGACAGACAAAAACTATATCAATTCGTTGGAAAATTTGCAATGACCTTATAGTAGAGTAGACAGAGTTGTTTGGCAACCACCAAAACCGTATAGAATTATAGAAAATTTATTGTACGATCAATGGAAATAGAAAAAAGTCGGAGAAAGAGAAAAAAAAAAAAAATTTGAGAAGAGAAAAAAAAAAATGGTTCAACGTTGTATACGTTGAACGGCCGCAAAAGCCGTATAAATTATAAAAAAAAAAAAAAAAAAAACAAGAATAAAATGATGAAGTGATATATAGTATGACCGTAGAAAAGAAGTAGAAAAGGGATGAATAGAAAAAGTGGTTTGGTGGTAAGGATCGATGTTTTGCTATGTGACGAAATTACTTCAAATAACCGTAATTTGTTCCGTTATTTATGAGAAATTTACCTAATTTTGTCAAGAATTTATGCATTTTATGCATTGAACTCGAAATGTATCTCTCTTCTTGTTTCGGAAGTGATGCAATGGTTTTTGGTTTTGAAAAACAAAGAGCTTTGCTTCACTTATTGCACATACGCATAATAATAGTTAAATTGTTTGCTGGTTTGCCTGTTTTATAATTCAAAAAACAGAGACTTTGTTTCTGCTACCAATAATCTCTCTCAATACAATTTTAAGTGAAATGGTTGAGATACAGCAAGAGTGTCGTCTTTGTTTGTTTGGTTCTTGTTTCTACTTCTTCTTCTATTTTTTTTATTTCTTTTATTGTTCCAATCTGAAGAGTTGAATATAGTGAGAGACACCAAAAGCACGACAATGTGAACAAGCAAAAATAAAACGAATCGCATTTACATAAATATTGTGCATGCTCTTCATCACTTTGTATGCGTTTCTATATAGATGTGTGTGTGTGTGTGTGTGGAGAGTGTGTGTGTTGGCGAAATAGCGAAAACGAATTCAAGTGAATAGCAACTAGCAGTATCAAACAGTACAGAATGAGTGAGTGAGTGAGTGAGTGAGTAAGTGAGTGAGTAAGTGAGTGTGTAAGTGAATGAGTGAGAGAAAATATAAAGAAACAATTCGTAATGAAAACCGATTTCCTTTTTTCATTTTTCTGTTGTTGTGGCCTGTTGTTGATTCGTTTTATTTCGGAGTTTCTTTTCGGTTGAACCGTGTATGCAGATCAATTTGATGCAAACACATCCATGGTAAAGTTAGTGGAAGGAAAAATGCTTTCATACTGTTTTGCATTTGCCAAAGAAGAAGAAGAAGAAAAAGAAGTAGAAAAAAACGACAAAAGAGAAACGATAACGGTTTCATTGCTTTTGTCTTGTTCACTCTGTGACAATGTGTGTGTGTTCGCTGCACTTTTTCATTTTGTTTGGCTTCTTTGTTTCGACACAATCTTTTGAGATAAAAAGCTAAGACGGAGCGAATACAAAAAAAAAAACAAAACGAAAAATATGAAGAAGAAGAAGAAGAAGAAGAAGAAAAAAACAGAAAAAAAAAATGTAGTAACAGCATACACTACGAGAAAAAGTGATGAAACAACCAAACCAGCAACAGAAATAGCAACAACGATACACACAAAAATACAATATTTTAGATACGAAAGAGCATTCTTGAACCAAAGAAAGATATACTATATGCTGTTCCGAGCAGTATCATGAATAAACTGTATTAGTGGAAAAGTGCTAGCGAAGGCAATAAGAAAATTGAGTATTCGCTTCGTTTCGTTTTAAATTAAACTTTATATTATATGTGTATGGTTTATTCGCGCGCGTTTACTATCTATCTCTTTACATCTCTGTCTCTTATATATACACTATTTCTATAAATGCATGTGGCAAGTTGAATTGTGTGGCTCAGGACATGAACTGGATATTTTGGATTCAAATTCGGATATGGAACGATGCTCCCTATTTCAATGTTTTGTGCATCACGAAAGGATTGCTTTTAGAGCAAAAAACACACGCACTAACCATCACACATTCATATCTCTGTATATTGTATACGCTTAAATGCTTAGATACGGCAGCAAAATGTCGACGATGTCTAACGAGAAAGTCGACTATATGCATTTGTTCAAATGTTAAACATATAAAATGGCAAGAGTTTTCGTTGCTCTTACCGTGCAGTTTTTGTGTATTCAGAGCATTCATTGCGTCAAATCGACTGTCTATACATATTATAAACATGTACATGGGGGCTAAATTGTTGAAAAGTTCGTTGTTATCTTGTTGTAATCATGTTTGGCATGGTGTGTGTATCTCTCTCTCTCTCTTTCTCTCTCTCTCTCTTTCTCTCTCCCTCTCTCTTTCTCTCTCTCTCTCTCTCTCTCTCTCTCTCTCTCTCTCTCTGTGTGTGTGTGTGTGTGTGTCACTGTGTAATACACTGTGTGTATGTTTGCTAATGAACCAAAAGTAATATTCTTGTGCCAAAAGTTAAAGAAATGACATTTTCACCGGCTTTTGAAGTGCTTAACTGAGGTTGACACCGTTTAATCTCGGCATCGAATTCTCATTCACATTCATCGTAATTGATGCATTTCAAACTGTGATGATTTGCACATAAGACATGCAACAACATCACAAGCACACAACCATTAAACATTTTATTTTTATTGATGCGTTTGTTATGGTTCTTTTTCTTTCTCTCTCGTTTATCGTTTTTATTTTTCAAAAGAGAGAGAGAGAGAGAGAGAGAGAGAGAGAGAGAAAATCATGAACTTTCTGTTCATTTAACTCTTTTCAACACGAATGAATTTATATGCTTTATTAACACGCATATGCGAATGACACGAACGTGACTAATTGAAAACGAAACAAATTAAAGCACGACCATATTACATCGTACGCAACATAATGATCAGCTGTCAACAGTTGGCAATAATCAAGATATTAATATGTGCGGCATTTCAAATCGATTATTATCATTATTATTATTATTGAAATAGTCAAAAATTTCAATAATACAAGACATTTCATTAGCATTTTACAGTTATAATCATTCAACTATATTTTTCATTACCAATTTCGAAACGATCAAAAGAAATAGCGATAAGAAAAACTCACAAGATTTATATGATTAGATGTGCGAATTTTACACATTTCTCACATATTGCTATGAAAATGGGTTTTTTTTATTCAGTCTTGCACCTTACATTTCGTGCAAATAAACTTATAAATTTTACCATTTTTGCAGTTAGATTTTTAATTACTTATAGGTCAGAAAAGAAAAAAATTTATAATATTTTCCACATCTTCAATTCCACTTTCTTTCGACGAACAAGCAATTCCGTTAGAAGACTCTACAAAATGCACATAACGTCCTCAGAATTATGAAAAGTAATTACAGTGTGTGTGTGTGTGTGTGTTTTTTTTTCCATCTTGATATTCATTTGGTGTGGCGCTCACATAAATATAGAAAAATGCACGATCATTTGAAGGCATATTAAATTGACTGGATGGGTCTTGCAAGGCAGTATGCAATTTCAGCACTTGTTTATGTGGTATGGCAACATGAAAAGCGAAAGAAGAGAAAATGAAAGAGAATTAGGAGAAAAAAGGCAGAGATAGAGAGCGAATGAAAAGAAGAAAAAAAAGAGAGAAAAAGAAAGAGAAAAAGAGAGACAAAGAGAGAGAAAGAGAGAAAGAGAGAGAAAGAGAGAAAGAGAGAGAAAAAGAAAGAAAAAAAAGAGAGACAAAGAGAGAGAAAGAGAGAAAGAGAGAGAAAGAGAGACAAAAAGAGAGAAAGAGAAAGACCAAGAGAAAGAGGAACAAAGAGAGAAAAAACACACAAATCATTAACGACAGAAGAGAAAACACACAAAACATTAAAAATGCTTAAACAAGAATGAAAACAAGTTGATCTGCTCGTACGCATGCCAATTTACTTAAAATTATTAATGTTTTCGGATGAAAACACGAATCGGCGGCAAAAACTGCGCAAAGATTGCACAATTTATCTATGTTATTACATATGGTCACCGTTCGACAGTTAACTATCAAAGTGCAACAAATATTAATTGGTTTCTCTCATTCTTTCTCCCTCTCCCCTCTCTCTCTCCGTGTTTCTTTTCCATGGTAAAGAGGAATTGTTAAACACATGATTGCCATAGACTATTGCAGAAAATGAAAACAACGGCGAAAATTTACGCATTTATGCAAATTGTTTTGCGCGTATAATTTTCATTTTGTTTCGTTTTTTTTTTTTCTCTCTTCGCACATCGACAGAATTGATTAAATTCCGAGTAGTAAAATAGTTTAAGATGTTCATATAATGTGAAGATTGTCGATTCGATATGTAGAAAATTGAGACGACTTGTAGTTTTACATTAACACCATATGCAAAATAGACAAATCAAAATGACCACTTGTTTCACATAATTATCACTCGTTCAATAAAAAATTAAATAAGAAAAATAAATTAAACTGAATTTATTCGATTAAAATTTACAATTCGTATGTCAAGTTGTTTATTGAATCACATTTCAATGGTGCGAAAATTAATTTGCATGACTGTTTTAAGAACGGAAGAATATCATTAACACCAGAAAATAAAAAGAAATCAAATGCTTAGCTCGAATTTCTTGTGCACAAGGAAAAAAAAAAAAAACAAGAAAACCGAATGGTACCTGTTGTTAGAAATGTACAATTTGATCAAGTTTTGTATTGTGGCCAAGTTGAATTCGAAATGTAATAAACACACACTATTCGAAATATCAATCCCATAAAAAAAAAAAAAAATCTTATTTGCCCATCACAAAGTAGTCGAAGTTCACGGTTTCATTGCTTTTATGAATGTTATAAAAATACATTTGTATAGTAACATTGGCCGGAACGAGGCAACAACACTAACAAAAGAATGAGAAGAATGAAAAATTATTGAGCTTGCGCTGGCTCGATTGATATTCGTACATGATGATGAAATATGCAGTAAAACTCGTTAAAATTGCGTTTTCGCTGACGTTGAAAACGAATTTTTTCACCATAAAGAAATAACAATAAAATGAAACGAGAGAAGAAAAAAAAAAAAAAATGTGGAGAAGCTTGCAAAAGAATTTTTTCGTTGACAAATAAAATGAGATCGATTGATTGAGGTACGATTGCAATGCAGTAAAAATACAAATCAACAATCATGAAATGTCGATTGAATGAATGGGCAAAATGAAAATGGCACACATATTAACATTAGAAGAATGTTGCAGTTTCCAATATTGATGTCAATCAAAATACACACATGAATTCAAATACGTACACGCACACACACACACACACACACACACACACACACACACACACACACGCACGCGATGTGTGATACTGAATAAAAAAAAAAAATACAAAATTCGCTGGCAAATCGATCGTTTTTGAAATGAAATGTGAAAATTTGTATACATAATACTAGTACATTTCTCAGAAATGATGGAAAAATAAGAAAAAAAAGAAGAAAAATTCGGAAAAATGGGAACTGGGAAATCAAAACGATTTTCTGTCAAAATACCGCGTCGGTTATGAAAAATGCTCTAAAATCACAAATAGCCGAAAGAACGAATGTTGAATATCAAATGACAATGTGAAATGTGCATAATACATAATTTCTGTGTGTAAAATTCAGCATTTTGGACAATGAAAACATAAATATGCATTTGTGTTGGTGGAAAATTGTGACGATATGTGTCTCTGTGTATGTGATGGCAACAAAAATGATAGTTAAATTTAATGAATATAAATATTGCTCAATGCCGATGACAAGAAATGCGAAAGCATCAAATTGAAGACAATAAAAAAAAGTCATTCAAAACGGGCAAGAGGAAAACAACAGCAACAACCGTGCACATAATAAAATAATAGCAACGTTAATAAGACAAGCGACAACGGAAGCAAAATTTTCTCAGAACAACAGAGTGTGTGTGCGAGTACGAGGATCTGGAAAAAAGGCGAAAGCATTTACGCTGACAAGACTGAGATCGCAGCACAAGAGAGAAAAAAAAAAATAGCAGCAAGCGACAAGACGAAGAAGCTATCGCATGAAAACCGATGAAATATCAACGAAGCAAGAGAGAGCAAGAGAGAGAGAGAGAGAGAGAGAGAGAGAGAGAGAGAGAGAGAGAGAGAGAGAGAGAGAGAGAGAGAAAATGTGCACAGAAAAACAATTCGAACATGTCCAAGGAAATACGACCATAAAATACTTACTACATTATTATCGTTTAATATGTATATGTTTACAGTTACGAGCACGCATATAAGCGCATAAACAAAAGACACGAACGCCACATCACATCAAACTATACGAAATGGAATAAATGCCAGAAATCGCAAAAAGGAAGGTTCATTCTCACAGGCACAGGCACATCGACACACACACACACACACACACACACACACACCACTTTCGGGACATTGCTGAAGATGAAACAACCGAAATAAAACAACAATAGCAAAACAACAAAAAAAAAAAATGGTTTGTCTCAGCGAATAACTTGGAAAACGGGCTGCTTGGCATGCCTATTCGTTGTTATATAATAATATCTATGGTGCATAACACCAGGCGACACATCAACTCTATGGTGGCCACGCACATATGAAGCATTATGCCTCCAACACACATCAGTCAACAAAACTCTCACACGTATTGAAGGTATAATAACATTTATGCTTTTTGTTTCGGGATTCGTTTTTTTTTTCTTCTTTTTCTTCTACAGTTGTCTACGATATTTCTTCGTTTTTTCCAAGCTCCATCATAAATGTTCGCACATATGCACATTCCCTTTGACATCGCCTGTTTTTCTTTTGTTTAATTTTCATCATCATTCTTTTTTTTTCTTTTTTTCTCTTTCTCTCTCTCTCTCTCTTTCTCTCTTTCTCTCTTTCTTTCTTTTTCTCTCACACTCACGTTTTTCACTTTTCCTCTCATTTTCTCTCACTCTATTTCTCTCCCGCTCCTTTACCTTTTTCCAACCTCTCTATTTAGCCCTTTCTCTCTCTCTCTCTCTCTCTCTCTCTCTCTCTCTCCTCCCTCTCTTTCTCGCTCATCTATCTCTTGTTACCCAACACACACACACACACTCGTTTTGCTCTCTACCTCTCTTTCTATCGAAAATCTTGCTGTGTGTTTTTTTTTTGCATCTTGTTTCTATTCGTTTCATTTTGACTTGATCCGGTAGCCGGAATTCCAATAAATAACAGTGACATGATTTGACAGAACATAAATAACTCCATAAAAGATTTTCATGCCAAAGAAGAAAAACCAACCAACACTAATACTAAAAAATGCAGCGCAACAGAATCAAGGCAGAGCAATGCTTACTTCAACATCAACATCAGGCATCAACAGCAATTTTGCTTCCTTGATGGCCATTTGACTGTTCGACTACTGCTTATTCACATTCGATTCATTGTATGGTTCGATGGTATTTTTTGAATTTGTTGTTCGATGCAGACACCAATCAAGTGTAAGTGAAACTATATCTACCGATTGAAAATTACAAGTGCCGTCATTTTTTTCATTTAATCTCTCTCTCTTTCTCTCTCTCTCTATCTCTATTTCTCTGTGTGTTTGTCACTGTCTCTCTCTGTGTGTGCCTTTTTTTCTCTTTTCCATCAAATTTAACTTGTCTCAAGTATATTATACAGTCGAAAGATGATGATAAAAAAATCGAACCACTACTTCCGTATCCATTTATGCAGTCAGAAATATGAAACACTTGTTTTCATGGTTTATAAACAGTTTTGTCCTTAAAATTGTTGTATCTTTTTTGAAAAATCAACTAAACTGGCACTGGCACACATATATTTATGTCATCATTATCGTCAAACATGAAAAACATCATTTTAAAACAATGCATAATGTTTATGGTTGAGTTTGCCATTCAATTTTTGGGATAGTCTTTTGTTCATTTCGTTTATTTGGTTCATTTCATTTAATTCCAGGCAGACTCAAATGATGACGTGATTACATTACACATCACGATAAAAATGAAAACTTTTCGCTTTGACAGTCATAAACAACGATGTGTGCTAATGTATGTGACCTAATAAAATTATACCAAATGCAATAAAAATTGTAAAGAGAAAGCATGAAAGAGAAGAGAGGAGAAGTGAAGTGAAAAAAATGCCAAGTCAACATATATGTTTCTTTTACAAATCAAAATGAGAGGAAAGGAAAAAAAAAAGAGAGAGAGAGAGAGAGAGTCTCATTTTAATGCTTGTTTATTTTATTGGTTAATAATCTTAGAATGTGAAAATAATTTGTTTTTGGCGTTGGCTAATTCTTATTATTTGATCTGATTTGATCAAATAGATTTTTGGTACAATGGCATTTTGAGTCAGTCAGAGTGTGCACTTCCTCGTGCGCATCGAAATTTCAAAATCACGCACATTACACCCTCTTACACAATTGAGCACACAAAACACCATACGCTTCGTTCAGTTTCATTCATTCATTCATTCATTCATCTGTTCATTTGTTCATTCATTCGTTTTATTTTTCTGTTTTTTTTTTTTTTTTTTGCTGCGTGATTAGCACCGTTTTATCCATGTCCTACAAGCAAATTAAATGCGTGCATGAGAACTATTGCCGTAAATTAGTAACCTATCGTTTGGTTTCAATGGTTTATTAGCCGCATTGAAGCTTAATTTTGTATCACCAAATACGAAATATCGATAAATTGATTTCATACATCGAACAAACCGTGATTCCATACAATTGTTTTCCAACAAGATGTGTATGTGTGTGTGTGTGTGTGTGCGTGTGGTTAATACTGGATAAAATTCATGCGAAAATTGAACTAGTTATCATGTTGTTGTCCATGTATATAGCTTGAGGCAGAGGGTTGCAAAATAGGAAAAAGTAATCGTCTATCCGTAGCTCAATCATCCATTTATCGAATGCTAAAATGTCGAATAAAATTAATCCGAAAAGCCATTTAATCGTTAATTCGTGGTTAAAAACGCCTTTTGATCCATACATACAACACGGCATCATTTTCCAATTCCAATGTGTTACTGGTGTGTGCATGTCTGACACATAAATCGGTTCTGATGAAGAAATCATTATCATCATCATGCAAAACACATTATTACAAAACATTCCCATACTAAATGCATGAAACCAAAATAGTAAAACATACACCGCTTAGGACAGGACATGAGAAGAAAGGAAAAGAAAGAAAAAAAAAAATATCAGAAAATAAATTGGTGCAGCGCACAAGATGTGTGTATTGAAGAAAATT
>JAQOWM010000568.1:1827500-1877500 GCA_029041755.1 Resseliella maxima | reverse complement strand
AACAACGAATGAATTTGTACATTTCATGGAAAATGACTTGACAAATACTAGGTTTTGCGCAAGCGAATTTTTTCTACATTCATATTAATCAAAAAAATTTTTTATCATTGCACTATATGAGTAATGCTTTTATTTTTCAAAATACTACTTATTGATATGCATAACGAAAATTGCACTTGACGCTTTTATGAAATTGTGTATGCGTGTGCATGTGCATGTGCGTGCACGTGTATGTGTGTGTGTGTATTGGTTAAATTTGCATATAATCAAAAAGAATATTTCACCCATTTCTGGTTTCATCTTTCTTATAGAGCAATTCCCATTGCAATGTTTTCAGATCTTAACTTGCATATTAGCGGAAATTTCTTCTCAGTTTTCAGTTTTGTTTCAGTTCATGTTTTTACACAAAGATACACAGAAGCAGAAGGTTGAGAAAGGAGAGAATGAATGAAAATTAAAAAGGAAAAGAAGGTGAGAGAATGAAAGAGATTCCTCAATGAATGAAAGCGGAAGAGAAAGAGAGAGAGAGAGAGAGAAAGAAAGAGAGAAAGAGAGAGAGAGAGAGAGAGAGAGAGAGAGAGCGAGAGTGTCGGAGCAAGTGAAAGATTTGCTGTTGTTAAACAGTACAACTGCATTGTTTTCCTGTAAAAACAACTGGCTAAAGAAAATGTTGTGCATGAAATACCACAAATACGCGTATGCGTCGCCTTGTTTATATATACAAAAATGAAATATAAAAATCGAATAATGAATGGCACACAACATCTATTCACATGGCTTTGAAATATGCAGCACGCGAATTACACATGGTAAAGACAGCATATTATACATGCTTCTGTGCATTTGCTGTTAGTATATTTTGTTTTATGTTCATGCGATATATTGTGTTTGCAAGTTATGTGTTTCAGTTTCATTTAACGCAAATTGTCCTTTGTTTTCGCACATTGTAACGCATTAAATGGCTGTTTAGTGTATGTTTTGTTTCCACCAAGTTGCTCATTTTATTCTTTCTCTTTTTCTTTCATTCTCTCAATTTCTCTTGTCATTTTTCTCTCGCATCTATCCTTCTATATATACTCTGTTATTTGGTTCCACAAAAATGTTACACGTGATTCTATAAATTGGTCTCACATTTTGTGTTCATTTTTCTCTGCATCATTATCAATTCATATGCATATTTCATACATTTGAAAGTCAATCATCATATCAAGCAGGTCTGTCAATGCCAAATGATTACTTTTAAAACATGCACATCATACGTGTGTCATCACAACACAGTGATATTATTTTTATTTTT
The DNA here is from genome assembly GCA_029041755.1 of Resseliella maxima. Classification (NCBI taxonomy): domain Eukaryota; kingdom Metazoa; phylum Arthropoda; class Insecta; order Diptera; family Cecidomyiidae; genus Resseliella; species Resseliella maxima. The sequence goes on along the minus strand of JAQOWM010000568.1, from coordinate 1,876,203 downwards.
CATCTTTTCACAAATGTGACAAATGCTAATGGATCAAAATTATAGTTGAAAGGTATTGAAGATCAACTTTACTCAAATTTTTTTTACTGTCAAAGCCATTTTTTGACATTTTTCCCTTCTTCCTCTTCTTCTTCTTCTTATTTTTCTCTTTTGTTGTATTTTTGTCATTTGCCTTTGTTGCAATTCTTCAATTTCATTATTGAAATGCAGTTTACAACAACAATTATATATTAAATATGCTAATGAATGCCAAATGAATAATATTCTCATGTTTTTCACGCTGGGCTCATCTTTTTGTGTGATTTTTTTTTTCATCCCGGGACAATTGTCGAGTTAAAAGTTATTATCGCATTAGTGATGATGTTCCTGACAGAAAATGCTCTTTTTTTTGTAGTTTTCAATCAATAGAAATAGATAAAATCGAATTTTATCTATTTGAGACGAGTGTAGTTCATTCAGTCAGTGTGATTCAATCATTCAAAAATGTTGAAACAATATTACCTTTTTAAAGTATTTGAACGAGGATTTTCTTCGGTAATTATTCAAGTAATTAGAAACAAAAACATTGCCAATTCTTGTACACATTTTAAGAATGCTGTTAATCAAGCATTTTCTAGAAAATATAAAAACAATGAATTGAGCAACGTATCGTAAATAACGTAACGTAATTGCAATCCCAAGTAAAAATTGACACTTCTTTCACGTTGAACACGATTGTTTCACGTCGAGCGCAAGTGTTACGCCAAAATATACATTGCAATGTGTACTATGTTCGAGCGTCACGCTAACGCTCGTCGTAAATTTTTGCCTGGGAATCAGCAATTTTTAATAATGGAGAACTAATTAAAATCTTCGATAGACAAAATAATTTGAAAATGTCACGAAAATTTTGGACATTTGATTCCATTCATACGAGTGCTTTAGTCAAAAAATGTGTGGACACATTTCGTCTGAACTGGACACATTTCATCTGAATGTCCAATTGAATACTGTTCGGAAACATTAAGTAATATAACTAATTAAATCTAAACTTTAATGATTGAAATACAATCAAAAATCGTAATTGTTTAGATCATTATTCACACAATTTAACAGAATTGTTAATTTATGACATAAAATCAGATCAAAATATGGATTTCTTCAGTCATACAAATGTAGTTGATGCATTGCATTCAAATCAATAAATTCAAACATTATCCATAAATGATTACGATTTAAATGCAGCTATCATTGAAATATTCATTGAAAATATTTATAAATATGATGGAGAATAATAAGATACATTTCTTTTTATTTCAAAATATGATTCAAGAGAGTAGGTTCCCTTTGTAGACTTTCTTTTAGCAGAAATATCGAATAAATTGCTTCTCTTTCATTTCCATAATTAATCACTTTATTTGTATTATTTCTAAGAAATTCAATGTTTTTCGTTAATTTAAATGCTTATTCAGAAGAAAAAAATTGAAGAAAAAAATTGAAAAAAAAAAAAAATTAAAAAAAAAATGAAAATAAAAAAAAAAATCCACAAAAAAATTGTGTTTTATTAATTAATTAATTGAATTTTCTAAATTCTCTAATCACAATTGTATAAAATTGCTCAAAAATTATCTATAATTACTCACAGTCATGAGTGTGACATGATTGTAAAACAACACCATCATAACAGAGAATCAAATTGACAGACTTTAATCGAATTTATATGGAAAAAAGTGAGTTATGAATATCGACTTTGATTTTTTTACATTAAAAATCCTTTGTTGCTTCTTCTAGTATTCCAAAAAAAGTATTTTCTGTATGGAAAATTGACACGATATATTTGGTACACATATTTGATGGACTTTTTTTCCAATATATGGAAAAAAAAAAATACTAACGAATTCAAGTATGTTTAATTTAATTGAGGGGGAAAATAAGTGAAATAACTGATTTTAAAAACACTTAACTGTTTATTTCTACAAAAAAATTGAAGAAATTTTTTTTTTTTATTGATTTCAAAAAATCATTGACTACGAAATAGTTGATTCCATCCGGCACCTCAGTATTATTACATTAATTTTCACTAATATCTGTCTATTTTTCATTCTTTTTTTGTTTCAATTTTCATATTTATCTGTGTTTTTCCATTTTTATTATCGTAAATTCTTTGGTCAAAGCATCAATGTGTTTCGTCTTTAATTTTGTGTTCCACTTTTATTTAAATTGAGAGCAAGAGAAAAACACAAAGTGATTTGTGTGACAAACATGTCATCAACGGTAATATTTTTTATCGGCACATACACGTTTTGAAACATATCGTTTTTCTGCTATTATTTATTAATAAGAAGAAGAAGAAAAAAAAATAGGCAATTTCAACTTCAAAGTGATTTTTTATGATCCAATATGTTTTTTTTTTCTTTCATTTAGCTATTTTACCTTTTATTTAATGACCGTGTCACAGTTAGTTTTAATGTTTAAATGACCATTTGACGCATGTTAACACCATTTTTAAAGTCACAAAACCATTTTCATATCTAATTGTGAAACGATATATCGCTTAAAGTATTTGTTGATAATATTTCACTACATATGAATAGAATACAAAGAATTTAAAGCACAGTTGATGGAAATAAAAAAAAAAAAAAAAAAAAAAAAGAACATACAAACAAAATAAACAAAAATGACATAAAAATGAAAAACTCATCACTCGTGAAAATGATCATAGTGGCAATATTTAGTGATGACACATAAACAGAAGCATTCTTTGCTATTGGTGCAATGCATTCAGATATTGTTTGGTGCATTGAAAAAGATTGGGCGCGCCAAATGCATAACATGCTTTATTATATGCGGCGAATGAACGTGCGCATTTTACACAATACAATTGTTGAATAACTGTTTGTTTGGTCAAATAGAAAATTATGTCATTCAACAATTGCAATTGGTTTTTTGAATTTAAAATTGAACAACAAAATAATGCGTATCCACTTTGATTGTTCGTAACAATAATCGCAAGTGATATTTTTCTTCAGCTCTCCCTTTCTCTGTTTTCTTCTTTTTCGATTTGCTGTTGTTGTTGTTTATTTGATTGCAATGTTGAAACTTTTTCCCATTAATTTTTCGTACTTGTCGACTTTTCTATGTTCCGCAATGGTATTTATTTATGTGTATTTCCAACAATATACATAATAATTCTTGCTGTTTCTTTTCGATGGTGATTGTTTTCGCTTTATTTTTTATTTTTTTTTTTTTCTTTCATTGAGATTTCGTCGTTTTGTTTCCCGTCTTTTTCTTTTCATTGAAAATTAGATGTGAACTTTTCTCTTCTTGCGTTCATTTGTGACTTTGCGTGTATATATATGTGTGTGTGTGTTCGTGTGTGCATGTGGAGGACACACTTAAGATACTTTATTGTCAATGTTTGTTCATAGCAACAATAGACTTAATGTGTCTTTTTCTTTTTCCTCTTTTCGCTGCGCGCGTTTGTTGTTGCATTGAAAGGAATTTCATGCTTTTACGACTCAAATCAATTGATAATATAATTTTAACGATGCTCATTGAAATATTTTTCAAGAATATTTTTGCGATAAGCAAATGCATTGACATCCCAGCAAATAAGTGAACGACAACAAGTTCTTGTAAATAATTGAAATAACAAGATTATTTTTACGACAAACATATGCAACGTTCTGGCCCAGAACTTCTAGCCATCATGTTTTTTTTTTATCCGAAATTTCAAAATGTATAAATGAATGTGTGTGTGTGTGTGAGTGTGCGCAAGTTCCATTCCCCTTATCTCTTCATTTTTTTCATGTTTGTGTTTTCATTTTCTGCTATTTATTGATGTCAACAAAAAAGTTAAGTCTTTCGGAACAGAGTCAAGTCTTTAGAGTGTGATTTGGACCAAATGACGAAACATTTCTTTCAAAATTGAAATAATAAACTCTTTTTTATTGAAGCAATTTTGATTCCCGCATGGAAGTGTCATGAAATCCATGTAAAAAATACAAACACTTCACCGCACTAAAATGTGGTTGCGGTTTTTTTTTTTATCATTATGCATTTGAGATATTAAGGGAAAGAGTGTGGGGGAGCAAGAGAGAGAGATAGAGACAGGCAGACAGAGACGAAAAGATAGAGATAGAAAGAGAGTGAGAGTGAGAGCAAGATAGAGAGAGAGAGAGAGAGAGAGAGAGAGAGAGAGAGAGAGAGAGAGAGAGAGAGAGAGAGAGAGAGAGAGAGAGAGAGAGAGAGAGAGAGAGAGAGAGAGAGAGAGAGAGAGAGAGAGAGAGAGAGAGAGAGAGAGAGAGAGAGAGAGAAAGGGAAAGGGAAAAAGAGCGGGTTATGATAGCAAAAAGATATAAAGAAACAAGCATACTTATCCTTTTGTTGGTGCTTTTGTTCCCTCAATTATTTATCCAACTGCTGTTTATGTATCTGTTACACGTTGTTTTTTTTTCTTCGTTTTGTTTCATTGTTTTTATCCAAATCATAGTGATAGGCAACACAACGCAATAAAACCATATTACCAACGAACGAGAATTAACGTTCGGGATTAAGTGTTGGCTTAGCGTGAAATACTGACTATTCCATGGCAATTTGGCGGCTCAACGACTATGCAGTCGCATTTCATCACACAACAAGTTACATTTGTTTTTTTTTTCTTTTTTTTTTTTTTTTTTTTATTCAAATAAAAAACTTCATCATATTTCAGCTTTTTAGCTGCCATCGACAAAAATATAAATTTTTCTTCAAATAACAACAAACGACCACATAGCGAAATAATTATTTAAAAAATTCTTGAAAATAGTTGAATATTTTATCAAACGATATGCTATTTTAAAAATATATCCATTCAAAAATACAAAAGATAATCTAATTTAATAATAGTTTGTGATTGAACGACTAATACGATGTTTTATTCAAATTGAAATGTTCAAATTGTTAGTTAAAAAAAAAATCCATAAAATCGTTTTCATTTTATAATGAAAACTGATTTATATTTTATCCATGTTCAAAACCTGAATTAATAATTAATTTTCGATGTTTTCGATACCAGAAACGAAAATGAAAACATATTTCGAATCAGTTCAAACGGGCTCAATTCTTTGTTTAACGTTAGATGTTGTTTTTTTTTTCCCTTCGTTGGTATGTGTTAATTCATTTCAATTCATATTCAGAAACATCGATACGGATTCAGGTTGCATTTGTAATTTTCAAGTTTTGAATGAATGTTGCATTCGGATTCGCTTTGAATGAGTATGCTCAAATGCTTAGCATATGTACGCTTAAATTTTTGCATACTTAATGATGACGCTTCAAAAAAAAACACGCTTTTTTTCTCTTGAATCATTCTCGTATTTTTGCACGTTATCATTTTACTCACATCTCTCTCTCTCTCTCGCTCTCTCTCTCTCTCTCTCTCTCTCTACTCTCTCTTTCTCTCTCTCTCTCGCTCTCCTACTCACTCTGTCTCTCTTTCTGGCTGGCTTGCTTGCTCGCTCCGTTTCTATTTCTATGCAATTTTTTTCACACTTTTTTCCGTGATGTCGTTTTGCTACTTTTGTTCAATGCGTGTGCAGCAGTATATTTGTTTGCACAGCAGCATACTTCGAATGAAATGAATTTGTCTAGTTCGTGTGAAAGCATTGATATTTCCTGACCAGAGAAAGTGCCATTTCTACAATTCTCTCATGTGATAATTTATTCTATTTTTCTCTCATATTTGTATGTGCAATATGCATGTGAGTGTTTGTATGCCTTAAATTGTATTTGGTGCAAGCACATTGCATTTTACGTCACAGCAAATTTATTTTTTGATGTTTTACATTTTTTTTTTTTGTTTTTTTTTTTTTTGCCGATACGTACGTGTAAAATGGGTTTTTTTCCCTTTCTGTTATTGTTTTTACTGCTTCGATTCGCTCAATTCTTTTTCATCTAGTACATTTTTCAACTGGACACAATGCTAAGTGTGTGTATGTGTTTTTTTTTCGGCATGTTTCAAATTGGTTTTGTGCATTAACAATGAAATGGTCAATTGAGCATTGAACAATCAATCTGATGGAAGCAGACAGATATAGAAAAATGGAATGAGAAACAGAAAATGAGTGAGAAAAAGGAATGAGTCGGGGTGGAGAATTATGGAAAAGGATAGTGAAAAATGGATAAGCACACAATGTGAGAGATATGTGTAATGTTATAAAAAAGTGTGATATTATCCAAATGGTTTTCATATGTTAGTCATTTAAATTTGCATTTTGGTCTGCGATTTTTAACATAGAATGTATTCGTTTTGTCTCTTTTTATCTTCTTCTCAGTTTTCTCTCTCCCTCTCTCTCTCTCTCTCTCTCTCTCTCTCTCCCTCTCTCTCCCTCTCTCACTCCATCTCTCTCCCTCTCTCTCCATATCTCTCTCCCTATTTCTCTCTCTCTCTCTCTTCCCCTCTCTCTCCCTTTCTCTCCCTCCCTATCTCGCTCTCTCCCTTTCTCTCCCTCTCTCACTCCATCTCTCTCCCTTTCTCTCCCTATCTCTCCCTATCTATATCTCTCTCTCTTCCCCTCTCTGTCCCTTTTTCTCCCTCTCTCTCCCTCCCTCTCCCGCTCTCTCCCTATCTCTCCCTCTCTCTCCCTATCTCTTTCTCTCTCTCTTCCTCTTTTGTTCGCATACCCACACAAGCACATAGACCCATACTTATCTCCCCGCTTGGTGCAATGTCCAGAAGCGTTTATGAATAATTGCCAAAAATGTATTTGAATGTGAAAAATACAAAAGCATTGTGTGCCCATCCCTCAACATTGAATTCCATTAAGGGATTTTCTTTCACTCACATTTTGCATCATTTGTAATTAAGTCAACACTAATATGTCAAATGTTTATCTACTCTGTTTGTATGGTTGGGAGGCGCCTAGAGCAGACAATTGACCATTCTATATTTTTTCATTGTTTTTCCACAGAAAAATTGCTGTGTGTCTCATTTCGTTGTTGTTTTTTTTTTTCAGTTTTTGCCGATTCATTCAAGCTGAATTGTAATAAAACTATTTTTTTTTTTTTACAACAACACAATTTTGTGAAAAAAAAAAACCCGAATGGAATCTCTCATTCATTTACCTGCTTTGTAACGTTGCATTACATTACATAGCATGGGATTTGGTGAGTGTGTATTTTTAGGTGTAATGTTTCGTGTCTGAAAAGTCGAATGTATGGCAATAACAAACCAAACCGATCAATTTGAGTGGATTGGCGTCACACGTATACTATCTCAATAACCTATAAAGCACAAGAGAACGAACGACAGAGGCAGAGCGATATTGGTGAGTAAGTGCAGCGTTGTGAGTGCGATGCATACAAAAAAAAAAGTGCATTAATGCGAAAGAAAAACAAAAGAGAGAATAAATGGAGATAACAAGAGGACGACAACAATAACAACAAACAAGACATTGTTACGAACGTGCGAAACGAAATTGGTATGATATTAATCTTTCAACAGAGTTTGACAAACGAACTGGAGCACATTATTCGGTCTAAATTATTGAGTTTACATGCAGAACTGGATTGTGTTCCTGTGGCTGGCTATTGCATTACCTCATTATTTAACAATGATCATTCTTCTCACTCTATCTTCAATTCCTCTCTCTCTCTCTCTCCCTCGCTCTATCACCATCTTTATCTACCTATCTATCTCATACCGTTTAAAACCAAAGCATTTTTATTCCAATCAATCCAATCAGACATTGATGACAAAGAGTAAAACGAGGTATGCCAACCAAACTTTTCATTTCATTTGGGATTCAGATTTCGTTTCGACCCAGAATCGAAGTGAAACAAAAAAAAATACACAGAGAGAGAGAGAGAGAGAGAGAGAGAGAGAGAGAGAAAGATAGAGACTCTTGCAAAGAACACGATCGCATTTTCATTGAAACGAAATGCATTCCCTCAAAAGCTACACATGTAATAAATGATTCGTCTGATGTCTGTATATGTTACATCAAGAGATCAACGAGCCGGCGAGTTATGTACAGTATATATCTTTGGAGAGAGAGAAAGAGAGAGAGGGATAGAGCGAGAGAGAGAGAGAATGAAAATAAAAATACCAAACAGAGTCGAATGAAGAAAATAAAAAAAAAACCATACACACTAAATGCATACGGATAAACTTGCAGCAAAGATGCAGACAATGAGCACTAATGAAAAATACCAGAGCACCTCATCCACCCAATATAACCACACATTTGTCTTTTTATTCCCAATGCCAGTTCCGCTCGATTCTATCACTTCTTGTTTCAATGTACTCGCTCGTTCATTCTTTCTCGTTCATTCTTTCTCGATCATTCTTTCTCGTTCTCTCTCTCTCTCTCTCTCTCCCTCTCCCTCTCCCTCTCCCTCTCCCTCTCCCTCTCCCTCTCCCTCTCCCTCTCCCTCTCCCTCTCCCTCTCCCTCTCCCTCTCCCTCTCCCTCTCCCTCTCCCTCTCCCTCTCCCTCTCCCTCTCCCTCTCCCTCCCTCTCTCTCTCTCTCTCTCTCTCTCTCTCTCTCTCTCTCTCTCTCTCTCTCTCTCTCTCTATCTATCTCTTTCCCTCTCTCTCTCTCTTTCTTTTTCATTTTCTCGCTTTCTGTCTCCTTACTCTTGCCAGCTTGCTTGCACCGGGCACACAGGATAAGCGATAAATGCATACTCAACCACATGCACTTGAATGTTGTGTGCATTTTTCCTCTTGTTCAACTATGTTTCTTTCCAAATACACATAATAAAACGGAAAACACCGAAATGCTAACACATGAAAATGAATAAAAAAAAAACGGAAAAAAAATCGGCAACAAAAATGAAAAAAAAAAAGAAAAAAACAAAACACAACAGCAACAAAATAACGAAAAATCTACGTATAGCACACAAACTGAAAGACCATATAAATCCGATAGACGTTTGAGTATAATCATTCGCCAAATGTACGTAATGTTGGCTGTATTTTGTATTTTGTGCATGCCATGCAAGAATTATACAAACCGTGTAACGACAACGTCAAAATACCATATAACACAAAATTCGGTATCAAGAGAGAGAGAGAGAGAGAGAAAAAAAAATAGCCATGCCTGACAGAACAAGAGAGGAAAAAGAAGAAGAAAAAGAAAAAAAAACCATTCGGAATATGCCATCGAATTTTCACAGGTCAAATAAAATACATTGGAAGAGAGAAAGAGAGCAAAAGACAAATAGTATGAGCAAAAGCAAAAACAGCAAAAATGACTACGACGATAGCGATTAAGAAGTGGATATGTGACGGTCAAAACTTTATTTAAACCATGCTCCGAGTGAATAACTAAATGAAATAACATCAACTAAAAATTAAAATTCAAACAAAAACTAAATTTAACAACACGGCAGCAACAAAAAAAAAAAGAGCATGTCAATAATAATCAGTATAGTAATTATCGATTATGTGCTGTTCTGTATTTTCTATAGCGAGATAATGATAATTTTTTGAAATTGTCAAAAAAGTGATAACTTCAAAGTTGATATCAATTTTCTACTTAATTCAATTAATTTCCCATTTACTTGATTTGAATTTGAATAGAATGAACAACAACAAAAACGAACTTCTTAAATCGAATAAGATAACAACCATTTCAATAACACACAAAAAAAAAAACTCAAATAAAAACCAAATGCTTCGAAATTCTCAGTATCTAAACGTGTTTATGATCGCAATTTATTCGAAATATATCATTCCAATGTTGAAGTGAATGGAACAAAAAAACGCAAGAATACGATTTAACGAGGAAAAAAGAGTGTGTGTAAGAGAGAGAGAGAGAGAAGGAAAAGGTAGTTGTAAAAAGGTTCAAATTGACTACAAAAATACGAATTATTTATTTAATGTTGCGGATATGATGCCAACCAAATTGGAGGGAAAGAGAAACATTGAAATTAAAATGAAAAATACAAACACATACATAAATTCTGTCATACACAAATATGGACAACAACTCAATGCAGTTGTGCGATCAGTTAAGTTGGTAATCTTTGACGTTAATTGAAGCTGAGAAATCAAACACAGAAATTAATCTGGTTTTAGTTAAGTAGATGAGTTTCTAGTGAGCGAACAAAAGAGAGGCAAAGAAAAAAAAAATGATGTCGGAAACCATCTATTTAGAAGTGAAACGAAAAAAAAAAAAAAAAAAATTTTCAACTTCCAGATAATAAATGCAAGTCTCTGCATGAAATCCGATTTCTTCATTCGAATAGTGTATAATATTGATTTGGTAATTCTAAGCGCCTAAATGAATCGGGCCTAGACTGTGTCTCACGCAGTTACACATATATATCTATATATATGTGAGCCATACGTTATTGTAACAAGTCGACGGCGGCATTGTGGCATAAACAGTGTGTCTGAAGAGAGCCGCAAGCGCGAGAACGTATTCATTGCATGTTTATTTATATTTATCTTGTATGCGGTCGTTTCACAGCTAATTTTTTAATTGATTCATCAACCGTTGATGCATCGCAACAAGCGTTGAAAATTAATGCAGCTTCTGCCAATAAACGAACGAGTGATAGGGCGTAAATGATAAAAATCCATATTTAGTTAATTAAATTTTGGTTTTTTTTTTTTTTTTTTTTATTCTTTCTATTTGAAGTAATTGAATGTAAATGCGTTCGCACAATCTTGACATTTTCGTCATTTTCACTTTATGCAGATGCTTAAACCGAATATCTGGTTGTTATCGAATTATATGTTGGTTTGAATCTATATTTATTTTTTTTTTTTTTTCTTATTGATTGTTTGGTAAGACATGTGGCACTTAAAGTGCACACATATCGTACTATTGGTGTGGCGATGAATTCTGCGATGACGATGACGATGATGATGATGATGATGATGATGATGGCAATGGTGATGGAGCATGAGGGGCGAGAAACGAATTGCCGTTCATCTTCCTTTTATGTTTACAATTTGTTAATTCCACTTTGATTCGATATTAATTGGATTGAGAGGATAATCAACGTAGGCGAATACCGAATAAATAACATTTAATTGCTTCTAATGAGAGAGCATTGATCGCTATTTTTTTTTTCCTTCTTCTGTTTGTGTTGTTGTTGTTGTTGTTATTGTTGTATTCGCTAGTTCCCATTGTTAATAGAAAGATAACAATAATGTTTGTTTTTAATTTGTATTTTGATGTTTGATATTCATGTAAATGAATTTGTTAGATAGAAAATTTGGTGCGTGTTCATGCACAATCATATAATGAAATCGCCTTGACCAAATCCAATGGAGACATTCATATTTTCCCTTTTAAATTGAATTGTGTATATGTGCTATGTGTGAACAATTCACTTGGCACAATCAAAACGTTTTTTTTTTTTTTTTCTTCTGATTTAAAATGTGCTGTGATCAGTGTTTATGTCACAGAGAAAAGAGAAAAAAAAACAGATGCAGAGAGAAAAAAAAAGTCCAACGAATGAATACATAAAGAACGAGAATCGAGAATTCACACAAATGATCAATTGACCAAAGACTGTTCACAGATTCTCAGAATATGCTGATTGTTTTTCTTCGAAATTGTGAAATGTTGCCGAAACTTTTCCCGCTTTGAATCAAGAGAAAAAAAAAGAAGAAAAATTAACAAAACAAAAAACAGAAAATGCGATCCGTGACGTCGTTAAAAGATAAATATGCATATATATTTACGGCAATATCTCTCACTCTCTCTCTCTCTCTCTCTCTCTCTCTCTCTCTCTCTCTCTCTCTCTCTCTCTCTTTCTTTCTCTCTTTCTTTCTCTCTTTCTCTCTCTCTCTCTCTCTCTCTCTCTCTCTCTCTCTCTCTCTCTCTCTCTCTCTCTCTCTCTCTCTCTCTCTCTCTCTCTCTCTGTCTGTCTGTCTGTCTCCCTCTCTCTGCATTTGTACATTTCTGGCTATTGTTTGTCATTTGTTGTTTTGTATTTTGCTTCGCATATTATGTGCATCGCATTCTCACCAAATATTTTTTGGTTATAAAGCAAAGAACTTGCATTTAATTAAAAGAAACCATATCATTTCGCCATCGAATTGAATAGTTTCGAATGGAAACCATCGAATAGTCAGAGCATGAATATGTAATACACAGTCAAATTAACACATGATGCTACTGCGGCGACAGCGGCGGTTCATTTGTACAATGAATTGGAAGACAACGACTGCAACAACAATAACTACGACGACGACGACGATGATGATGATGATGAGAAAATCAAATGAGCACGATAAAATGACGAAATATCATCTTTTATCGGTGACCGTGACTCAGAGAAGCGGCAATCAGAAGCCCAGTGACACATAATGTGACATAGTCAAAAGAGAGAAAAAAAACGCCTTTTATTTCTGGTATCGTCATAATTTCCATATAGATTCTTCTAATGAAGAGCACCGTTTAAACGAAATTCAATCAGCAAAATGACACGAATGGATTTCAAACAAAAACAACAAAAATGACGTAACAAAATTCACATCTAACGATTATTTTGGTGTTAGTTTGTTTAAATTACGACCCATTAAAACTGTTTAAATTTGTGCAAAAACAGTGCGTTGTGAGTGAAGTGTGATGTTTTAACCGGTTCTCTGGATGGCAAAAATCTGAAGTCCCCCTTGTTGTATTCTTGTAATTTATCACACAAATAGAAATACAAACTGCGCATATTTACCACAAATATACAACTTCCCCTGTGGCATCAAAACAACACGGAGAGAAAGAGAGAGGGGTAGAACATATTTCAATTCTTAAATCATAATACACACGATATTCATATTCACGTTTTTCGAATTTTACTTCTAGTTTTTTTTTTCTTGTATTCTTCGTACATTTCTCGGAAATTCATATTCAATGCAAACGTACCAATTGAAATTTACCTCTTTGTTAAAAGGTACTTTATTAAATGGTGAAAAGAATGGAACTGAATTGAAATGAGTACTGAGATCAAAGCAAAAAACAAAAAACAAAAATAAAGAAGAAAAAAAAAACTATTCGTTGCGATACGGAATGCAATTTGATTTGTTCCTGATTGGAAATACTACTTTTTTTTCACTTTAGATTCGATCTTTGAAGAAAAACCACTAAGAATGTAAGAGAGAGAGGGAGTGAGAGAGAGAGCGAGAGAGCGAGAAAGAGAGAAAGAGAAAAAGTGAGAAAGAGAGAAAAAGAGAAAATGATTAAAAAATGCCAATGGGTATTCTAATAATGTTTGATTCAAATGTGAATTCGAATTTGTAAAATGTTCATTATTGTTGTTTCATGTTTTTGTACATTTATTTTTTTTTTTCCATCGACTCAATTTTAACAGTGAAAAATGGTATGTTCGAGAGACTTGTTTTTTTTTTTTTCTTTTTTTTCAATGCAAAGGATTTTATTTTTTATTAATTTTTAAAATATTTCTTTTCAACATTTTCTTTGAAAAAATTCTCAAAGTATTTGTTTGTTTTTTTCTTACCATTCAAATGATATCAAAGGAAATTGCTTGTGCACTATCAAGCGCCTCCTTCAATTTCATTTAGAATTCTCTCTTTTTTCATTCTTTTATATTTGATTCCCGTTGAACAACTCAATTTTATTAGTTTAATTTTTGTACGATTACCCATGGAATTGTTCGCATAATTAGACATAAAAGATCAGACATCGTGGTTAATATGAATAAAAAAGAATCAAATAATGAATTGATATATTTGTCTTTTTCGCATTAAAATAAATGTGATTTGACGTAAAAAATTCATTTGGTTTTGTTTTTGTTTTTTCCTATTTTATTTTATCATATTTCTATTATGATTTAAAATGAATTTTCAAGTCAATTAGCACTTCTCACCATGTCAAATTGATGTTCCCCTTTTTTTTCAATTTAATTCGTTAACAAAGCACAGTTCAAAGGATGATAAATTCCCCTTCTATTTAAATCAACTGCCAATTTCGAATGAATTTTATCGTTTTAAAACACCATTCGAAAATATAATGGAAATTGAGCAAGAAAAAAAAGAATAAATAAATAAATAATTAATGGTCATTTTGAGTGTTTTTTAATCAGTTTAAAATGAAACTTTTGATATGATTAATAATTAATTATTTCAAGCCAATTTTGTATTTTAATGAAGACCATGGATTTGAAATTAAATTGAAACAAACATAAAATATAACGTTCAAATAACAAATATTTTAATGTTTTCAATTTTCTCCTTCGAATCTTTTTTTTTTTCTTTGTTTTTTTTGTTTTTCAATTTAATATTTAAATTAAAAAAGGAAAAATTACGTAAAGAGAATAATAGAAGAAGAAGAAGAAGAAGAAGAACGAATTGTGAATAATTTGTGGCTTTTTAATGTGTTATTCTCGTAAAACAATAACATAATACGATGTGCTTGTGGAAAATGGGAAAAGTCAATATGAAATATATGCGTGCGTGCGTGTGTGAATGAAGGAGGTAGCAAGTGAGACAATTTAGTCGGATGATAGTAGAGAAAAATTCAATGATATGAAACATTCGTATACGTTATATTGGTTTTGTATTCGGTACGTTCAGCCGATGGATATATATATTCACCATAAATTGTGTTGGAGGGGCAATAAAAGACGTTCGATACTGTGTTGAAAATAGCAATGCATACTTGACTGGATGTGCGTACGGCATTGGTTTGTTTCTTTCAATTCGGTGTGTCTGCGCATCGGCTGCTGTTGCTGTTGCTGCTTTTGCTACAAGCATGTTGCCTACATGTTATGGATGTTGATGTGTTGTTGTTGTTGTTGTTGTTATTGTTTTGCCCATTGAAATGTTATTGGTGCCTCTTTTACAACACTGACTCAACGTCAGGCACCGGTATGGATGAGAAAGATATCAACGGCATGCATATACAAAATATGCTCGAATGTCGTAGCAACGTGAAACATTTTCTTACTACGCTAGTTTAGTATGTGCGCGAACTTCTAATACAACGGTGGCTTTGTCGCTGTTCATCATAAAAATTTACATAGAATGAACGAAAATTGTAGCGAATAAAATCGTAACGTACAAAATGTGATCGCTTTCATTCAAGAGCATTTTGTGAAATGTTTTGAAACAAAATAAAAAGGAAAAAAAGAAAATTTCCACGAGAAAATCGAAATGGAATAAAAAAAAGAAGGTAAAGAAGCCTTGAAATAAAAAAAAAAACACAAGGAAAAGAAAAACAAGACATTTCCACGAGAAGAAAAACAAAGAACGAAAAAGGAAGAAAAAAAAACAACAACAACAGCAGCACGCAAAGAATTTTTGTGGAAAAGTTATTGCATTTTTGCTCTATTTTATGTGTCAACGATGAACGCATGCATAACATTTTGATGTTGCAATAAACAAGAATTTATTTGAATATTTTTGAGAAAAGAACATAAAATGTGCTAAATAAAACAATCATTCATCGAAATAATTTTGATTTTAAAGTTTTTGGACATGTCACATTCATTGGCTGTTTAGCTCTTTAGCCATATACGAATTTAAAGAATTTAAATATTATTTTTATTATCATTATTTGTTGATCACTGCGGTTCTTTCACATTGTTGGTGTCCAAACAAAAGTGTGTTTTGCCCGGAAGAACAGTGAATATTTGTGTTTTATGTGTGTATGTGATGATCGCATAAATTATCAAAAAAAAAAAAAAAAAAAAAAAAAAAAAAACACAAAGAGAGTAGAAGATTTTCTCCAAAATTTGTTTGTCATCAACATTTGAATTAATTAAATGGACCAACGTTTTGTGTTTGTGATTTTGCGGTTTTTATTCGCACAATACGAATTAACATTTGCTGTTGTACGATAAATATATATATATATTTTGTTTTACTATCATCACATTTTACTAACGGGGCTGCTGGTGATTTTCATTCATTGCAGTTTGTCTGTTATGTTATTCATTTGTTTTGCCACCGTTAAAATATCATACAGAAACGTGATTACAGTTTTTGGCAATTAAATTCGCTTTCGAGCGAAAATTTATGGATTTTTCACTTCTCTCACACGTTGGGTGTGTGCGTGTATGTGTTCAATTGTGTGAGTGTGAGTGTATACGAACATTGGCGCATTTTTGTTGGATGCTGGTGCAATTTTTATAACGTGTGTACATAATTAGGAATGTTATGTGATGCATTGTTGTTTATACACACATACACTCAGTGTGTTTTTCTTTTTTTTTTGTTATCACTTTCTCAGTTTGTTCGATATGTTAAACATTGTGACTTCCAAATCGATTTAGAGAAATGATTTTTTTTTTTTATCACTAATTTCAACACTTGACTTCCCTTTGTGATTAATAAATCGTGTTGCTCACACAGCTTGAATCATAATTTGTATGAATCAATACAAATTATTAATAACAATCATAACAATAATAATAAATAAAAGTTTGAAATCAAGTAAACTAGCGTTGTTTGTGTGAAATACTCGTTTGACAAATGATAACACAGCCAACACCATTAAGTGCTTGTTTATAACTGTGATGGTTTTTTTTTTTTTGCTTCTCAATTCATCTTCATTCGATGCTGTTCGATTTTGCTAATGAATGACACATCGAGAGACAGAAAGCAAAAAATAGAAAAAAATCAAAAAATCAAAAAATTAATACAACACAAAAAATTTGTCAACAGCCACCAAAAACGTGTGTAAATCAAAGTGAATGCCGTGAAACAATCTCAACTGAATATATTGAACAAACAGTCAACTGAATATATGGGTGACAAGCATACGAGTTGATCAAAATAAACGGCATATATTTTTTTTTTTATTTATTTCTGTTGTTATTATTGTTGCTGCTTCTATTATCGCTAAATTTTTTCGATCGATTTCCAAATTAATTGTGAATTAATGCAAATTTCATAAGTTTTCATCAAAGACATACACGTGAAAAAAAAAAAAAAAAAATACCCAACACACACACACATAGAGAGAGAGAGAGAGAGAGACCGAGACACAAATTGATAAAAAAATAATAATAATTAAGATTTTGAAAAGAGCAACAGAGATAGATAGACAGAGAAGCGAATGAAAAGAAGAAGAAAAAAAAAAATAGAGACGGGTCAAAATCAACGATTCAAAGTGTATACAAATGTTTAAAAAAAAATTTACGATAAAAATTGACAGTGAATTTATAGTTTATGTTAAAGATCCATTTAATTTCCTTTTAGCCTGAACTAAAACTTCAGCTTCTTTGTCACGTATTTGGCGTATACTCGCGTATTTATTGTGTGCTATTCTCAGAATATTTACATTTTTACTTCGATTTTTTGGTTGTTTTTTTTTTCGTGTTCGTCTTCTTTCGGTATTTTTGTTGTCCCATTCGTTTGTTGATTTTGTTGAACTTGTGTAAATGTGCGTTTTTGTAAATTAAAAACCGGAAAAATATTAAAGAAAAATAAAAAGAAAGAATAAAACGCATAAACACGATAGATTTTTTTTTTTTTTTTTTTTTATGAAAAATTGATTTTTTCTTTTCTCGTTCGTTGTTATTTTTCAAAGAAATATATACCTTACTAAACCATCTGTTGTCTTTGAAATCAAAGTGATCAAGCACTCAATAATTGAAATCCAGTGTAATATAAAAAAGTGAATGGAAATAGAATTAATAAAAAAAAAAAAAAACCAAAACAAAACAAAACAAAAAAAAATGAAAGAAAATTTGTCGTCGAGCTTTTGATGTAATAAAAAATTGATACTTTCTGTGAAACAAAAAAACATACACACACACACGCAATTATCAAATCAAAAGGAAAGAGAAAAAAAAAAAAAATAAAGGGAAAAAAATCAAACAAAAATTATTGAAACTTGAACAAGTGACAAACAAAACATAAACAATTCGATTTGAAACTGAATTTTTTGTTTGGGGGTGTCTACTGAGATTGTACCAGATTGTGTTTGAGTGATTGCATTCATGTGTGTGTATGTGTATGTGTATGTGCATATGTGTGAGAACCACATAAACTACTTGTGTAATTAACTGACACAAAAAAAAAAAAAAGGATGCAAGTGTATGGTAAATTTAAAACAATTTTCTTTTATGATTTGTTAATAAGCTAGGGAGAGAATTTCGTTCAATCATTTATGGTAACACATGGTTTACTCCTTGTGTTATATTTCGAGTGAAAAATATCGAATAAACGAAATTCCATTACTTTTATATCGAAACGAAAAAAAAAAAGAAGAAAAAAAGAAAAAAAAAAATCAAAATGCAATGTTTTAATGTGCGCGGAACTAAAACTTCAAATTATACACAAAACAATCAACAAATGTTTGCGTTCAATCAAATGTATCCAAACAGAAAAGAAATAATAATTAGGAAAATGATAACGCTACTCAACTGTTTCATATAAGTTTGTCATATAAATTTGTATTTGAAATCGAAAATTACTTTTCATATAAACATTCCGATGATTTTGTTTTGGCCCCACCACTAAATGAATTTCATATTTGATATTCATTATTTCCTGATTCTGTCTCCCGATTGTATCATTACGATGCGTATGGCTTATGTTATATGTGACTGGCTTATGTTCTATAAGTGATTATTATCGAGTTTTTTTTTTTTTTTTACAATCCGTTTCTTTCTCTTTTTTTTTTTATTCTCGCTCTCTCATTTTCCCATTTGCTATAGAAAAACTAAATCATTGATATGCAAGAGACAAGACACTTTGTGACACATTGATAATAATATTGAATATGATGCGCTATTTGCCGTCGGGATCTTTTCATCTTGGATTGATGCATGCAACCATTTCATTCGTATGAAAACCGTTCTAATCATTTACTATGGAATTAAAGTTTTTGAAAATTATGAAATGTTGATTTTGATAATTCCCGTGTATGGTTTGTAATGTTTGCGTGTGAGCATATGATGTCTGTCAGTCAGTGGCTGTAGTGTATGATGTATTAAAAAAAAAAAAAATTCCAAGTTGTGACGCCCAAATCGTCCAGTTTGGTCGATTATTTCTTTATGTCCATATCAAAGCGATAATTGATATTTGTGATGCGTATTAGTTGTTTAACTTAAATCCTATTTTTAAGCTCATTCAATAAAAATAGAACGAATGAAGCGGCTAATCGAAAATTCCGATTGAAAAGGCGAACAATCAATAAGAAAAAGAACAAAATAGATTTTTTAAGAAAGTAATATCGAAAAGTAGTAGAAATACCGAAAATGTGATTGAAGAAAAGAAAACTTAGAACATTTCAAAGTTTTTTAAAAAAAAAAAAGAAGAAGAAGAAACTTATCGAAGAGAAGAACAAAAAGTAAAGTAGCTTTATTCCAATCACTATTATTTGAATGATAGATTTATGCAATTGAAGTGCTTATGTGTGCATTATTACGATCCATTTGGGGAATATACATTTGTAAGAGATTTTTTTTTTTTTCTTCTTCTTCATCATCATCATCTTCTCGTTTTGTTGTGTGATATGACAAACAGGCGAGTGTGTGACATTCACGATACATCAACAAATAACATGCAGAATAGAAAATAAATACAAAATGACGATGATGCCGATGATAGAAAACAACGAAATCGAAATAAAATTCGAATGCATTCGAGGCTACACAGCAATTGGATTCGGTTATTTAATATTTCAGAAACAGTTCGAATTTGAATCCCAAAATTGATTCCATTATGGGGTCCATAATAATCCAAATAGAACAAGCCGATTCCATTTCATGCTCATACAGACATTGACAATGACGATGACGATGATGACGACGACAACAACACATTAACATTACGTCCATAATGTATGACACACTCGAAAAATGCGTCTGAATGGCAATACGGCATCGAATCCAATCGAAATCATATGTGTGCCTGTTAACTTATCGTACGCATTTATATACGCATTCCATGCTTCGTATGTA
The DNA here is from genome assembly GCA_029041755.1 of Resseliella maxima. Taxonomy (NCBI): domain Eukaryota; kingdom Metazoa; phylum Arthropoda; class Insecta; order Diptera; family Cecidomyiidae; genus Resseliella; species Resseliella maxima. Next base: position 1,856,356 of record JAQOWM010000568.1, on the reverse strand, counting down.
TATTTTAGAGAGGGGGAGGTTTATTTCCAATAGCCTACGAATCTTTCAATTGATTTCAAATATTTGGTAATATATGTTGGCATTCGAAAATGCGTTCGATTCCGTTATCTATATGCACATGATAACACTCAATCGCATTTCGATTTCAATGTTGTTCACAAATCGCCATTCGTATAGATTTATGCAAGATATTTGATACATACACAGCAAGAGGAGAGTGTGACTGAATGAGTGAGTGAGATGAAGAGAGAAAGAGAAAGAAAAAGATTTATGCATAATAAATTTTGCAATTGTCTGTTCATTCCATTCAATAGATTTTTGTGGGGCTTAATTTTGTATGACAAATACGCCGGGGCGATGAAAAATCACACGCGTACATTATTTATGTATGGAATCATTTAAACGATACGTTTGCCATAGCTTCCGAATATCGTACATCAACCAGACCTCAGTCGTACTCTCCCATTCTCTCTCGTTCACTTATTTTCTCTTATTCGTTGCTTTTCCGTTCAATCATTTTGCTTGCATATTTATCGAGAATGAGTGTATTGGACTACATCATGTATGCCAAAACTATAAATTTTATCAGTTTCCACATCAAATGATCTCACTCTGTCGCACACACAAATTTTAGCGACCTTTTTTTTTTCTCCTGCTGCTGCTGTTGCCGTTTCAATTCAGATTTTCAATTGACACAAAAGGATGGGGTAGATGTGGGAAATTGGAGACGTGCATTCGTGCCATATCACAACAGTAGATCAAATGTCAGTATAGTTGACTAAATGACATCGACAACGGCTGCCACCCGTTTTGGCGTTCGCCTTTTTACTCTCTCACTCTCACTCTCGCGCTCGTGTTCTTCATCTTGCTATCATTCTTGCTCTTTTCCTTTCTTCCTCTGCTTCTCTCTCTCTCTCTCTCTCTCTCTCTCCCTCTGCTTCTCTCTCTCTCCTCTCTCTCTCTCTCTCTCTCTCTCTTGCTCTCTCTCTCTTTCACTCTCTCTCTGAGTGAGAGCACTGTTCCTCTTTCCATCTCTCACTCTTTTCCTTTTCCGTCTTCCTCTCTCATTTTCTATCTCTTTCGATCTGTCCCCACTCCTGCTCCACATTTGAAGCATCACAAATGCGGAGAAGCGCGTCAGAATTTGTGGTATGTCGATACCGTATGATTTATGTATTTTCGGGTCAATAAGACATCTAATTGAATTGATACATACATAAAATATAGACACACACATACACACACACCCGCTTATATTGATGAAAAACCAAAACAAACTTCACTCATTCATGCTATTAATAATTTCCTCGACAAATTGGCCAGTTTTCTACCAATTGAAATGCATTAATAATTTATTTGTTTACATTATCTTTTAATAGTATACAGATGTATCACACGATGTAAATGAAAATGAACGAACAAAAAAAAAAAGGCAAATACAAAAGATATTTTCCATAAAATGTTTTTTTTTTTGCCTCTCTCTCTTTCTCTCTCTCTCTTTATTCAATCGAATCACTTGTTTATTTGATTGATTGATTGACAAAATGATGGGCAAAAGAAAATTTAGATTGCATTCAAATTGTGCCGGACGGATAATGATTGTACAATAGTGTCAATCATTGATTTTATAGCATCGAAATGAAAAAAAAAAGAGGGAGAGAGAGAAATGGGACAGAAAATTTCATTAATCGATTGGTCGCAAGTTATGCCTTGCACTTGAACACACACAATTATTTTGCATGCGCTTCAATTTTATATTTCATTCGATTTGATTTGATTCGTTTTCATTTCAATTCTTCCTAATTGTTTCTACTTCGTTCCCTTCATCTCTTGCTCTATGCATGTACAATTTGGTTGCTGTCGTTTCATTTCATTCTCTCTCTCCCTCACTCTCCTTCTCTCTCTCTCTCTCTCTCTCTCTCACTCTCTGTCTTTCTCTGTCATTTTTTTATTTATTGCAATTTATTTATATATTTTTTCTCTCAGTTGTTTTTGCGTATATCGCTTTCATTGAGTTTTTCCTTTGACGGCGGGGTAAGCATAGACAGTTTATTTATTTTTTTTTTTATGGTTTATTCGTCCAATTTTTCTCGTTTTCACGATTGACAGCGCGATGAAACCTGTCATGTTTCGATACATATATTTTCGAAACGATAGCGAATACAAATTGACCCTTTTGTATTATTCTTTATATTTATTTTTATTTCGTTTTCTTTACGGCATTCATGCCTCTTGCTACTACAGAAACAACAAAAAAAACTTTTTCGTCCATCGCTCCGTGCGTTCGTCTCTTTTCGATCGTGTTTTATGTGGTGTGTTTGGATTGTATATTTTTTTTTTTTTTTTTTTGTTTCATTTTGAAAATCATATCATCTTAACATCTTTCGGATAATTTGAAAGCTCAATATTCTCCAAATTTGCTGCTTTCAGTTTTTTTTCCCAGGCAACATTTCGATTCTGTTGGTATTTCAACAGCATTTCGCATTATTTTCCTGTGTATTTTTCACATATGTGCCGATCGCTGATAATGAAAACGCAAAAATCAACAACCATATTTTTTACGAATAAAATTTTGTTTTTTTGGGTAGGCAAAAGGCAAGAGTAAAAAAAAAATGACGACGACGACGACGACAGAGATTTGATTGACTGAAAATCAACGAAACAAAAGCTAATAAATACACAACCGTTTCGGCGGGGGTTCACAATGAAATCTTTCGTGACCGATTTACGGAACAAAACGAGCGAACCGAGCAAAAAAAAAAAAAAGAAGCAAAATATTGAATGAAATTTACCTATTCGGTCAAGTGTCCTTGTCTCAAACATTATAGATGAAAACGGAAATACTCTCACAGAGCCCCAGTGTGAACGAAAGAGTAAATGAGAGAATGAGAATGAGAGAGAGGAAGAGAAAACGAGAGAAATAAAAATAAAAATGCGCACGACCACCCCAATTCGTTCCCAATTCGGATTGTGCTATATTGTATTGAATATATTTGGCCGATTTTGTCGAGTGGAATCAAGCCCATAATGTATAGAGAGATGGGTGTGTGTGTGTGTTTGGAGGCTAAGCAAACAAAATCAGTGTTATTAGTTTTCGATACCTTTTAAACTTTGGTTTGATTTCGATTATGCCATTCCATCGAGTGTGTGTGTATTTGAATGCGAATGTGAATGCATGGATTGTATGAATATGTTTGTCCAATGATGTTGAATGTTTGTTTTCTTTTGTTTTCGTTTTTTTTCTGTTATTTTTTTATTCTCGGTTTTTTTTTCTCTTCAAAGGGAACGATTGATAAGCCAGAGGTAAAATCGATGACGGTTTTACAATATTTGTTCTTTTTTTTCTCTCACTCGCTCTCTCTCTCTCTCTCTTTCTTTTATTTTGTTATTTCGATCGAGGCATTCCCTTACTGGTGATTCAATGTCTTCATCATGCTTGTTTCCTTTCTCAAATCACATTAACCTTTAGTATTGTTGACAGTTCGACAGTAAAATGTAGTTATCGTTGTGATATTTATATTTTTGTTTTCTCTCCTACTCTCTCTGTTGAAATGGGCAATTTGAAAATAGCAATGAAGCTGAATGAGAAAAATTGAGTATGAGTAAGAATGGAATAAGAAAAACGAAACAGTGTGAAGGAAGGGAATGAAAAAGAAAAAATAGCGCCGAATTGAGAACATACCGCTATTGTGTCTTGAATATCGATTTAACATATGTATTGGCAACACTTTCTTTATAGCGAGGCGTCCAACAATCATGAAAGCCAGAACAATGGTGCGAATGTAACCGAACAATCTTGTTGAATTCGCTTATGGGCTTCTTTTGAATCGTCGTCCATGTTGTGTGTGTGTATTTTTTTTTTTTTTTTATTCTCGTCTAGTCCTTTGTCGTCAAACTCATGCTACATCGCTTCTTCGTTTTATTTTTTTTTTTTTCGATTTGTTTTTGTTTTTATACGTTCCGAGGAACTGATGTTCGTTTTGTTTTTTTCTTTGGGCCATTAAATAAGTCGAGTGGAAAAATTGTGATTTCGCTTTTATTCCCATATTTTTGTTTAGTCACTTTGCTATCCTTTTAGTTTCGGTCGAATGAATGGGCGAGGAGTTTGCATATGTTTTACGATTTTCGTAAATGAAGTGGATGTTCTGTTACTATATCCGTTTTCTCTAGGATAACACATACTCAATGCCGCATATGTATAAATTGTGGAAAGCAACGAGAGAGAATGAGAGAGACAGAGAGAGAGAGCGAAAGAGAGAGAAAGTAAGCAAGAAAGATAGAAAAAGAAAGATAGAAACATAAACAGAGAAGTTCAGGGACAGAAAATGTGAAAAATAAAGAGTGAGAGTGAGAGAGTACAGAAAAAAAAAATGTAAGAACAAATGGCACATGTAGTCGAGAAATGGTCTAAGTGAGAAGTGAACAAAAAAAAAAAAATTTTTTTTTTTTGCCGGACAACAATTTGAGTAGCACAGAGGGAAAGTGAGAGCACGCGAACAAAAAATCGGATATTATACCTTTATTGCTACAGTAACAACACTGTAACTGGGAAAGTGAGAAGAAGAGAAATCTTGCAGCAGATATCATTTTCAACGGGAGAATATGTCATTTTAATTTAAGCAGAGTGTTTATTTTTATGCGCCTCTGGTCCGGTCTTTCTCTACACCTCCTCCTCCTCCTTCTTCCTCTTCCTCTCTCTCTCTTTCTCTCTCTCTCTCTCTCTCTTTTCTTTCTCTGTCTATCTCTCAGTCTTTCTCTCGTTCTCTTTATAATACTCGTTCTGCCTCTCCGGAATGTCGTTTATCCTTTTGTTTGTCCAACAGTGGACAATGTTTTTAAGCAGAATGTCGGTATTTGCCATATGTTTACGGAATAAAACGAGAGAGAAAACAACACACACACAAAAAAAAAATCACATTGAATTGTGTGTTTTGTGCAAGTTTGATGCGACAAACTACACATGAAGCCACTTCATCGTCATTTAAAATCTTTGTTTGAATATACATAATTACTTTCGCTTATTCGACACATTCCATGTTGTCGCTGTTGATGCTTGATAACTTCTTGAATTTGTTTGTAAAAATGGTGAACATACAAACGAGACAATTTTTTTTTTTTTTTTTTTTTAGAAACAGAACGAAAAAAGATAAACGCTAATAAAAAATTTTTTAAGAACTTTCCAAATAACGAAGGGAGAAAAAGCACAAGCGTACACAACACACATACACATGAAATTAATGATTCAAGCAACCAGAATGGTTATTCGCCGTACGAACCGGAAATGTTTCAATTTGTTTAATGAAAACAATTGGACCACTGTAAACAGATATTGCGATTTCTTTTGAATGCAATGTGCTTGGCAAAGATCAACTCAGTAACAATTTAAAGATGTTACAAAGAGCGAAATATGTGAAGAAGAAAAAAAAAAAAAAAACGAGATGCAAAACAAGATGCGAGAAAAGATATAAAAACGTGAAAGATAAAAAAAAAAAAAAATAAAATGATCGAAAAAAGCGAGAGAAAAAGAAAGAGAGAAAGAGAGAGAGAGAGAGAGAGAGAGAGAGAGAGAGAAGAGAGAGAGAACAAATACATGTGAAAAGACGAAAAGACGAACAGAACATTAATATATATGAACTAACGAACTGGCGGTGGAACGTCAATGGAACAAATATCTGTTGCTACAAGTGAATATTGTGCGTCGTTTTTTATGGGTTATAAATTCGATTTTTTTATTCGATATAAAAGTTGATAAGCTTTTTTAGATAAAAAAAAAAGAAAAACAGCAATCCACAGTTACAAAGCAGATATGTGAATTAAACGTACACCGGAATACCTGAACATTTTATGACATAATCAATTATTTTATGTGTGTTCGGTATTTTTTTTTTTTTTTTTTTCAATGGATCTGTTTTGTTTTTGTTGTTCTGTTCATTCGTCTTCGTTTTTGTTTGAAGATTTGCATTCACACACATACACAAATTCATTGGTTTTTTTTTAAAAAAAAAAGGCGCACATTGAAAAAAGGCGCTCAAAAAAATAGCGCACATTGAACATTCGTCGGTTCATTATTGTCCCCGACCAAACCGGTTTCATTTCTCAGTTTGATTTCAACTATAGTCAAATGTAATATGCATATATGTCACATATATTGGCGATTCACAATAACAATAATAAACTGAAATGATCATCACCACTACCGATTCGAATTCCAAAAACACAAACAGAATGAGAGCGAGAGGAATAGATGAAGAGACAAAGAGAGAGAGAAAAAAAAAATAAAAGTCCCATGTGCTTTTTGATTCATGTGTGTTTTGTGTTTATTATTTTTTTGTTTCTTGTTTAGCATTGTCTTGATTGGTTGGCTATTTTGATTATTACCAAAACTCGATTCACGGCGGCGATCGATCGTTTATTTGGCAGATGATGATGAAAAAAAAAAAAAACACTCGGATTAGTAAACGATGCATGGTTTTTTTTTTTTCGTTGTTGTAAAAACCGAAAAAAATATTGATATAAATTAATCAAATGCCATATTACATCGTTGAGAATCGAAAATCGATGAAGGTAGGTTAGGCATTCAGTTAAAACATATTTTACTTCGTCGCTTTTGTCATGTCAACTTAAATACTCTTCTTTTCTTCTCTCTTCTCTCGTTTTTTTTATATTTTATTGGCATTCTAAAGCAATACACAATAATAAAAGATGTTTTGCATTCCATTTTGGCATAATGTGGCACTAAAATTGTTATAAGCCATTTAAATTGATTAAAACATACGGAATGAAAAATGAAGATGAGAAGCATACAAACGAAAGCCCATCAAAATCATTCACAATGAAATGAAATAAATGCGTATTTGCGCGTGAGCACGAGCACGAGCGCGCCTGCATTTTGAATCAATACGGGAGCGAGTGAGAGAATGAGAAAATAGAAAGAGAGAGAAAGAGAGAGAAAGAGGGAGAAAGAGGGAGAAAGAGAGAGGAAGAGAGAGAGAGAGAAAGAGAGAGAAAGAGAAAGAAAGTGAGAGAAAGAGGGACAAAGCGAGAAATTATGAGAAAAAAATGTGTTCAGTGAAAGCGGAGAGCGCGATTTCAAGGCGGCCCAACAGTTGATGCGATTCAATTTTATTGGGGCATCTTTTTATTTTATTTTATTCGATTTAATTCGAAAAGAAAAAAAAAAAATTTATTGCCGTTTAAATGGATCGCGCTTAAAAATAATTTATTTGTATCAAATGGAAATGCTGTGTACTGTGTGTGCCTTGTGTGTGTGTATTGGTTCTTGTGACTTTGGTGAATAACCATTGAAAGTATATAAATTTCATTTGAAATCGATAAATTAGCTGAAATAACCATTACCTTTTTGTATGGCTGTTGTTTCACGTGGGTAAAACATGAAATTTAATGATGTTTGCCCTTTTCAGCATTGTTGTCGTCTCTCTGAAAATTTCATCGATGTAAATTATTGTCCACGATTCCAGAATTTTTTGTTTTTTTTTTTTTTTTTTCTTTCTTTGAAAATTAGAAAAATACTACTTCCCACATTTTCTCGATGATGTTTCAAAATGAATTATCAACCAAAACAGAACGCACCGTTAAATGCTATAATCAGAATGAAAAGAAAAATATACACACACAGACACACAACCAAAGCAAACCAAACCAAACCAAACCAAATCATGCAATTAAAATGTATACCTGTTACTATTTGGCAAACAATGTTTATTTCCACATTAAAATGAATGGACCCAGCAGCACTAATTCACGCGAATTGATTGCAACCGTTCTATGTAATTTTCTCTCGTTGCGTGCGAGAAATTTTTCGATTCAACCTCGTCATAATTATTTCTCTCGCATCGCAACATAAAGTTTTAATTGAAACATTTGTTATTGCTCGTTGATGTTGTTGATGTTGTTGTTGTTGTTTCTTCTTTTACTACGTTAATTTTTTTCCTTTCCTCTTCTATAATTTGTGCTGTGTTGAGTTTTGCTTGCTCATTGCAGCTTGTAACACTGTCTACACAACATCAACTCTGCATAAATATTGTGCATTTGCATATTTTCACACATTTTAATGTTTATCAAAAAGCGATACGTTGCACGTGCAACAAGACAAAAGACTGATAAAGCTTATTAAGTAGTTGTTTTATGCAATTTTTACTAAAATGCGGTTCGTAACCAACAATGACAAACAAAATTAACAATGACGATGGAAATTAACAAAAATGAGTAGAAGCAAAGTGAAGTAAAGCAACAGAAATGAAAATAACGACAGCAAATAAGAGAGAACCTTTAAGAGAACGAACAAAAAAAGAAAAAGAAGAAAAAACTTTGAGTTGATTGACTGCACACTTTGGCAATCGAATTCAAATCCAACTCGAACACATCGAACAAACCGAAAAAAAATGAAGAAAAGAAAAAAGATCCGTAAAACTAGAATTGCAAGAACAAAAATTCTACAACCCCAAAATGAATTTGTTCATTTAGTTTTGTTCAGTATTTTATGCTTGAAACTTTTTCGACTACATTATTGTTACTTTTGTGTTCATGATTTTTTTATGATTTCGCTAGATTGTACAAAATTCAAGGTAAAACAGCCAATGCAAAACGACTATAATGATGAGGAGGAGATAGACAGGAGGACGAAGAGAGAGACAGAGAAAAACATAGGAAAGAAGAACACAATTGCATAACGCCTCTTATGTCGAAGTGATCGACTGAAACGGAAGAGTATCGCATAGAAGAAACGAAAACAAACCCGAACCGAACAGCAGTTTAAATTAAGAGCTGGAATCAGAATGCGGATAAAGTTGGCTTTCTGCACAGCAGACACTTTTTCATGATTTTCACATCAATGAATCATTTCAAACGAAATGGAAGCAAAAAAAAAAAAAAAAATAGACTGAAAGTACGAATGCAAAGTGAAGTGTGCCAAAGAGCCCAGTTGCATTCGACGAATATATATTTTCTCTTTCGCTCTGCATTTCATTTCACTCCTGTTCTTCTGATTTTTTGTTCTATTCATACTTTCTTTCTCTCTTTCTTTGTCTCTCTCTCTCTCTCTCTCTTTCGCTCTCACTCTTTCTTTCTCTTTCATTCTCTCTCTCTCTTTCTCTCTTTCTTACTCTCATTCTCTTCCTTTCTCTCTCTCGCTTTCCCTGTCTTTCGCTTTCCCTCTCTCTCCCCCTCTCTTGTGATCTTGTTCTCTTTCTTTCACTCTCAATCTTTCGTCCTCTCGTTCTCATCATCTTTTATTTCAAGTAATACGGGGAAGTAACTTATTTTAAGTAGATTGCGTGCTCTTTTGCTGCCATTGTACATTATACACACTTAATACTTACACTTTGCATAATTTCCACTCAACGAGTAAGCTGCCGCTTCGAAGCCGTTACTATTTTTGTTGTTTATCTTGTTTCTTTTCCATCGTGTGCTCTTTTTTTTTTTTTCTTCTTAACTCATAGTCTCGCTCTCTTTTTCTCCCTTTTTTTTTCTCTTTATTATTATTATTATTTTGGGATTTTGTAATGCAATCATTTTTAAATGTAAGAACATTTTAAGATTGCCTCGCATATTCTCAAACCATAACTACTGAATATCAAACATTTCCCTGTAAAACTCCTCAAGTAAACGAACTCAAAGCCAAACATTTAAGTCAAATAAATCGTTCAACGATATAAATGCATGCGGAAAATGAGACGATCGAGTAGAACATTCGAAACGGACCATGAACAACGAAACAGATGAGAAAAAAAAAAAAAAAAAAAAGAACCCATACAAAAGAAGGAAGAAGAAGGAGAAAAAAAGAACACATGAAGATGAAACACTGTACAATGTATAGCTACACTTGGAGTTTTCAATGTTAATTTTCGCAAATGGACTCGAATTTGTTGCTTTTCATTCACGATAAAATTTATTATGCTTGAAACAAACATTTTAGGAAGCTGCAAACATAATGAATAAAAAAAAAAACACATTCTACACAAACACAACAATTATTTCTCTACCGCTCGTTTGCCCTTTCTCGTTTACTGTTCAATATTTTCATTAATCGTTCGCCCTCTTGCGTGTGTGCATTTTATTTTAAAATTGAAAAAGACGAAAGAGAAAAAAAAAAATCAAAAAAAAAAAAAAAAAAAAAAAAACATATTCAAAATAATTTCCTTTACTAATTTTCGTATTCATGTCGACTATGAATTATGGGCATCTGATTGGAGTACCAATCAACACATTTTAATATATTGAATTAAACATAAATAATATTTGATCGTTGTGCGTGAGCACTCAAGCTCGTGTTCATGACATGAACTTGTAACCAACGCTCGACACCTGAGATAAATATATATTTCTGGTGTCCTTATTCGGCCTTTACCAACCACCACGAATCATTCTCTTCATTCTTATGTCACGCTATCTCTTCGTCTCAGTGTATTTATTTCAATATTCTAATTTTTCTATTTCTTTCTTTTACTCTTTTACTTTTTATGTCCACTCCAATTCTCACTCATTATCTCGCTCTTTCCATCTAATTACATATTTTGCTTTCCTTCTCTCTTTGCTACTTTCTCTTTTCTTTTCTTTTTCTAAAGAAAAACCGAAAATTTTTAAAGAATCTCTCGGTTTTCAACTTAATATCAAATTAGGTATTACCAATGGACACGACACATGAACGGTGCCAAAAATTTAACTAAATACATTTGCGCTATGAATACCATTGAAATGGCAATTACATTGGTAATGTAATAAAAATATCTGTGATTTGCCTAATCCTTGCTCGCTGAATCACATTATTCATTTGCTTCAAAATTGTTGTATAAATAGGATTATCCGAGCGCGTTAAAAACAAAATGTGAACAAAACAAAACAAGACAATGCATACAACAACAGAAACAAACAATCAAAAAAAAAAAAAAAAAAATCCAACGACAATAACAACAAAACAGGCGAAAAGAAACAAAAAGTGTGCATGTAGACGGTAATAAAAAGCTAATATTATTTATGACAATGAGTATAGCAGAAAGCATTTGTTGGATTCCATCACAATGTTTTTGTGACCCCTACACACGAAACCTCCCTCCAACCCTCCCAAAAAGAAAAAAAAAAACACAAAAAAATGCTTGTGACGTTTGTTGTTTCGGTGTGAGCGATGAAAAGTGAATCAAGAAATTGAAAAACGAAAAGAATGGAACAAAAAATCAAATCGTCCGACATCATTAACCAAGAGTAATGTTATAAACATGGTACTTTGGTTAGCCTCGAAAGTCGCTGGCCAACAATATTTTTCTTGTAAGAAAATAAATATGTTACCGTGGCGCACAAGAAAAATATGTTTAGAATAGAGAGGACTGAAACAATAGCGAAAAAAATGAAGAAAAGAAGAAAAAAAAGAAAAAAAAAAGGGAAAATATGTCGACTTACATGTCATGCACTTCAAAATTATCCATGAAATTAGCTTAGGAATTAAATTCATTTCAGTCAGTTTTTTTTCTCTCTCTTTCTCTCTTTCTCTCTCCTTCTCTCTCTCTCTCTTTCTTTCTCTCTCTCTTTTTCTCTCTCTCTCTCCCACTCTCTCTCTCTCGCTCTCTGTCTCTCTCTCTCTCTCTCCCCCCTGTCTGTCGTTATTATTATTTTTCGTTGTTGTTGCTTATGAAAAATTTAATTTATTCAAATCGTAATGTATAATAGAAGGTGGAAACTTGTGTATTACATAGACTCCACGTTGCTAAAAAGATTTAAACTCTACATCATACAAAACATATATACAAATTTGTTCTATGCAGCGTTGAAACAACAATACGAAAACGAAAAAAAAAAAAATTGACGTAACGACACGCAAGACAAAATCATAATCAAAACTTCTTGGTGAGAAGCTGATTTTCCTAGTGTGGTTAGTGTTCGTTTCGCGCCATGGTATTATCGCTTAACGACAAACAACAAACAACACCCTCCAAACTAAACTCAATTTGAAATCAAGTACATACGAGAATGAAAATCGTAATTTGTTTTTAATTTTTATTTAACCATTTGTACAATGACTCTTATGACATTTTGATTTGTTGAATTGTTAAATTTGAATGCAAAATGGCAAACAGTATTTCCAATGAAATTTAATTGAAATCTGTCATATGATTATAAATCTTGCAGTTGAGGAAAGAAAAATGTGTGCTGTAATTAAGTATTTTTATCAACATGAAATCATTGCTAAAATTAAACATTATATTTGAGATGAATTATGATGAGCATGATGAGTATTCATTGGTTATTTTTCTACAATTTGACACATGGATAAAAATCAAATGAGTTTATTGCTAAAACAAAACACACATACACAAAGTCAATTAAACAATTTTACAATCAATGATGATTGATTTTTTTTTTTTTTTTTTTTTTTTTTTTTGGGACGAAAAATGAATTGCTTGAACATCACGCAATAATACGGATCGAATCGACAACGAATTAATAAACAAAAGAGGAAAAAAGAATCAATACGAATAAATGAGAAAAAAAAATCAGGCAAAAGAATGACAATCTAAATAATGCAAGAGCGCATCAAATTTATTACAGCACGAACAATTCGTTCAATTGAAATACATGCGGTGTTGTTGTATTGTATACGTTATGTGTATATGTGTGTGTTTATGCGTCGATATTTTGAGCCCTTCGATTTGTTTGCCTCATAAATATATACAAAAACATAAACGATAAGAATCCCACTGCGAAAGATACAAGTGATTTTGAAATGAGAAAACAACCAAATTAAAACTCATCGCCACACACAAGTATTTATAGATTATTACTAAAAGCCGATTCGAAAATCTTTAATAAAAACGGACAATCGTCATCATCATCATCATCGTCATCGTCATCATGGTCATCGTTGTCGATGTTGCGCACCAAATGATTAATAAATTGATACGGTAATTTTGTATTCTTACGCACACAAATATTTATAACTTGGCTTAGTGCAATGGCCCTGTAATTTGATATTGTCCTTACCAACTAAAACAAATGAAGAAGAGACAAGTGACATTACAATTATGCGTGTAAGTTAGATTTTGTTCTAAAACTATAATGACTGTCATTAAGCGAGCAACCGGTAGTTAATCGAACGTAAATGATAACGAATCGTTAATGGTGAGATTTTCTAAACAATTTATTGAATAAATATTATGAATGTGACCATTACACTATAATTGCATTTGGATTTTTTTGTAACGGAAATAAAAAGTGCCGAACAAACGCACAAATACACACACACAGAGAGAGAGAGAGAGAGAGAAAGAGAGAGAAAGAGAGAAAGACACGCACTAAATCAAAACTAAAGTCCATTTGGAAAAGTCATTGAAATTATTTTGGAAATTTTGATGGCAATTTGCTACGGATATGGATAAACTTGCCACGGAATTAGTTAGTATTTGTCGGTCGATTGATTGGTGTGATTTGTTGTGCATTTTTTTTCTTTTCAATTCAAATTTTCTGATTTTCTGGCTGTCGTTCAAAATCGATTCAATATGCAATCGTACAACTGCCTTTCATTAAGATAAATGATTGTTTAATGAGTTTCACTTGAAATATTTTATGCATGATTACCAAAAATGCTTCTATTGTTCGTATACATCACCGGTGTGAGAATAAAAACGGATGAGATATGTATACTAATTGTTTCAATGTAAAACACACAGAGCCGCGCATCACATATGACTTTGATGCACGATGAATGAAAAAGAAAAAAAAAACAACATTTTTTTTTTTTTTTTTTTTTTTTGTTGCTGTTACCACAGTTGTTGCTGTTACTATTTGATTGGTTTGCACATAAACCACGCTATAAGGTGTTAATAGAAATACCAGCCAGTGAACAATTTCAACGAGAAATTCTTTTCGTTTTTTTTTTTTTTTTTTTATTTTTCTTTTGAGTTTGAATATTAATGGATTGTCATGTCATTTATCATATTGGTTTTATGTTGTTATGTGCAAATCAATTAAATTCAAACGATTTTGACACAGTTTTTTTTCCCTATCTATTGCTGTTGTTCTGTATCGGTCAAAGAAAGAGAAATACGAGAAGAAAAATTTTTTGAGAATGAAAAAAAAAAAAAAAAAACAACAACAACAGCAATAGTCGAAACAACCAAAGTGATTGTCTTTAGTTTTTCACATAATGAATTAAGCATATGTAAGTCGAATGCTTACAAAAAGAACTTAATGAAATATATTTTTCTTTTTTTATTTTCCTTCTGAATGAATGGTAAAAAAAGCATATAATTCATATGCAAACGATGGTTAGATTCAACTTCTCCAGTCAAGTTACTTTACATTCGCGTTTTTTGGGTCATTTTGAAGAACAAAGCAAAAAAAAAAAAAAAAGAAAAAAAAAAGAAAACAAAAACCAGACAAAGAAATATTATAAATTCGAATGAGAAACATTTTTACATCTGTTTAGAATACGGAGTATATTAATAAAAATACAACAACACAATTAATTGACTAATTAATGATAATTTGTAAAAGGTGAAAATTAAGACGACTGATATTTTATGATGATATCGAGCTAATTTTTTTTTTTCTTCATTTTTAGTTTTGTTATTCAAACTGAATAAATGGTATTTTCAAACCTTTTTTTTCTTACCTTTTTTCGATGGCATTTAAAAGAATTTATAAGAAAAAAATGAGTCTATTTTCGAAATTTATTCGCTTACTTTTGGACAGATAGACAACTGCTGTGACAAACGTTTTTGTCTTTTTTCGTTTCTTTTAGTGCTTTAGCTCACTCTCTCTCTTTCTAGCTCACTCGCTCGCTCTTGCTCTCTCCCTCTCTTTCTCTCTCTCGCTCTCTCTCACTCTCTCTCACTCTCTCTCACTCTCTCTCACTAGCTCTTTCTCTCCCAATTTATCTTTCTCACTTTTCTTGTTTTCTCTCTCGTTTTTTTGTCTCTTTTGCTCTTGTTCTTTCTTCCAAACACCTCACTTAAACATCGCTCTCCATCTCTCTGTCATTTCATTGAATTGCATTATTTCTCATTTGCATTAAATTACCACATAAAATTAGAACAAAACGGATATACACACTGTTGGTTGTTGTATGCAATAAAAATATTAATTCATAATTGGATTATATATTGTTTCGCATTGCATGATGAGACTGCGAATGTGCGTTCAACAAATTTTTTTTTTGTCATAATTTGACTTTAACGAATTTATTATTCTGCGTGCTTCGTATATGAATACGTATAATGAATAAAATGCGTATGCGTATACATGTTATTATGTATATGCGCATGTGACATGGATGTGAGTTTATCAATTAACATCATTGAAAATACGTGTGTGAGCCGTTTGTATATGTACGATTAGGAAACCAATTATTAATTATTGCTTTAATAAATTGCGATTTCACTGTGTGAACAGCATTCTCCCCATGGTGATCGATGAGCAATCAAATAAACTCTTTCAAGCCAAAATAAAATGAGATACAACAGAGAAAAACCCCAGTAAAACTAAAAAAACCAAAAAAAAAAAAAAAAACAAAAACAAAAAAGATGAAATATAAAAAAATGAATTCATGCTGTTCGAAAGTGCGTTTAATACAGTTTGCCCGTGTTAAATACTGATCCTATTTTGAGATAGAAAAACTGGTTCGATTTTGTTTGAAATTAAAAGTCTAGAATGAAGAAAGAGAGAGAGAGAGAGAGAGAAAAAAAACAACAACACGCTGTCGTTGTTGTTTATGCCCCTTTTTTTTCCATTCCTCTTTCGTTTCTCAACAACATAATTTATTATAACATTTCGAAGAACCAATTTATAAAAATATTTCGATTAAATTCGAATTGCTGTATGTGTGTCTCGGCCTAATAAAACCATACTAAACACCGATACAATTTTTATCGATACAAATTCATCTAACGCATGTATCAAATTCATGGTGAGAAGGTCAAGTATTGAACGACACTGATGACGACGGGGATAAGCGGAATAAAAGAAAAACCCTTTTGCATTTTATGTGAGAAGCAAGAGTGTTGGATGTCGGGTGTCATAAATGCAGAGGCCACTTAGTCAAAAGATGAGAATACCAAAATGAAAAAAAAAATAAAAAAAAAAAAAAAAAATAAAAAAGAAAAAAGAAATTCACATAATCACAATACTATTCCATTCAAAATGGTATAACATATGCCGATGTGAGAGAAATGACATTTTACATCAACTCAATTATTTAAATTGGTTGGGATAGAGAAAGAGAATGAAGATGAAATGGAGACATAAAAAGAAAGAGAGAAGGAGAGAGAGAGAGAGTGAGGGAGAGAAAGAGAGAGAAAGCGAAGGACAGGAGTGAAATTATTATGTGCTCGCAATAATGCCCATAATAGGCGGTACTGAACACAAATGAAGAAAATGTGTAACACAATAACGCTATTGAAAATCTCAATCCGTGGTCCGAATAAATAAATTCCCTTTTTGTTTGAAGTAGAAAATAAATTAGACAAAACACAGCCAACTAATATACACCGCACCCAAAATAGTTTGGAAAATGCTTCTATGGATTTGAATACGGGATTGAAATGAAGAATGATAGCGAGAGAATGAGAGAGGGCGAGTAATGTAGAAATGGTATAAAAAGGCGAAAAATATCAAAACAGCTTGTGAACAGTGTTTTGGTGTACACAATAGAAAGACATACTATAAATTACATGAAAAGTGGAGAGAGCGAAAGAAAGAGAGAGTGAGAGCGAGAGAAAGCGAAAGAGAAAGAGAAAGGGAGAGAGAGAGAGAGATAGATAGAGAGAGAGAGAGAGAGAGAGAGAGAGAGAGAGAGAGAGAGAGAGAGAGAGATAGATAGAGAGAGAGAAAAAGAGAGAAAGAGAGAGCAAAGAGGGAAATTTGACTCGAGAAATGAACAAGTTCGATCGATTAAGGATGAGTGTATTGTTAAAGGTCCAGTGTTTGGACACATTGAACCGATTTTCATTGCTATTTTATCGTTTTGCGCTTTACCTGACACCAAATACACACACAAACACACAGCATAGGAACATGTAGAACAATGACACCACCGCAAATATCATCATTTGTAAGCTGCTTGATGAGCTGAATAAACCGCAATGAAGATCACAACTGGGCGGAATAATCGAAAAATCGAAAATTTAACAAGACTAAAGAACAATATAGAAAGCAAAAGATTTCTGCATTTCAAATGGAAAATGGAATTTCTCAGCATGTGAAAAGAAATATGGTTTGATTTGGTAAACCAAAAACACTAGATTGTTTGCATTTATCAAAAGCGATTTCATCTCGATTGAAATATGAAAATTTAAAGCCCATAGACAATGGTCGAGAGCACCAGGTTTTATGTTTGCGTGCGTGTACATGTGGAAATGTGTGTGTGTGTGTGTGTGTGTGTGTGTGTGTGTGTGTGAGAGTGTTATTTTGTTCGAATTATGATTTATAAACATACAATTTATCCCGTTTATCATTAAAACATTCTTTAACCAATCTATTTGGAGCTATGTCATCTGCATATCGTTTTTCAACTGATAAACTTATATCTAATATAATATTAACACAATTAAACACGTGCCGTCGACTTGTTCACATTATCATCGCCTACTATTTCTAAAACTGCATGGAACAACAGAAACAATAACAACAACAACAATAGCATCATCGAATACCAATACCGAAAATTCATCGGTTCGACACTTCACACCGACATAAATTATGGTTCATTTTATGTTCTTCCTGTCTCAATAAAGACATCAACCAACGATAACACACAGCATCGCCATTCAAACCAATCTATACCAAAAAAGACACACACACACCAACACAAACACACTCATAATAATGGGAAAATATTGAAGAAATGACGAATGATTTCCATAATAAATTATATGATGAAGTGAGCAAACGGGGCGACAAGAAATGTGTACGTGAGACCAACGGTGTGTTTATTATAATTTATCGAAACTACTGCATCGCAGTTTCGATGTCATGCGGGCAATCAGAGCGCGATCAATAGAGAATGCGAATGGCATTTTACCGTTCTGAAGTATTAAAATAATAATAATAATAATAACGACAACAAAATGTCTATACAATTTCGTCCTCAATTTTTTCTTTTTTTTTTTTTTTTTTTTTTTGATCGGCAATTTCATAGCCGATGAACTGCTCTGTTACTCGCTTTGATATTCTACCTTGTCGCAAAATCTCAAATGATCGAATAGAGCAGCAGCAACAATAACAACAAACAAACGAAGAAGAGAAAAAAAAAACACAAGAAATTGAAGCAAACAAGGGAAGCCAGACTTGAGTTGCTCGTTTTCGCATAAAATTCAAAACATCCACGAATACACCATGGAAATGTAATCAAAATCGTTAGTAATAGCTAATAGATTGAAGATATTCACGCCAGTATAAAATGACAATGTTTTTCTTATAAACATTTTTCAACATACATAGGCAAACTATGGAAATGCTGTTAAGGCATGCGATTTACAATTTAATAGAGAGAGACAGATAGACAGAGAGAGAGAAAGAGAGAGAGAGTGAGAGTGAGAGGACAGAGAGAGAGAGAGAGAGAGAGAGAGAGAGAGAGAGAGAGAGAGAGAGAGAGAGAGAGAGAGAGAGAGAGAGAGAGAGAGAGAGAGAGAGAGAGTGAGAGAGAGTGAGAGATAGACACAGACAGAGAGAGAGAGACAGAGAAAGAGAGAGAAACGATGGATAGAAAATTTTGTGTCGCAAAGCCATACACATGAGCGAGCGTGAAGATGATATAATTTCCAATCAATATGTGACTCTTGAATAGCAATGCCAATGACAATAGCACCAATAACAAATACAAACCATTGCAATATCAATTTGATTACGTTGCGCGAGATGATTCTTTCAAAAACTGTTTATTTTCTTTCGTTTTTTTTTTCCTTCTTTTTTTTATCGTTTTTTTTTTTTCATTCATTCTTTGCTTTTATTTGTTTTGAAATGGGCCGAATATGTGAGAAAGAGAGAAAGATGAGTAGTGAATACGTGTGATTGGTATCATTTTGGCATTTTCCTATTTGGAAAAAAAAATTTAGTAAAAGACTTGATTTTACCACAATTCACTTTTGCTGAGTGAGTTTATTTTGATAAAACTTGATATACGCTGTTAGTTTGCCTCGATGTTTTTCTTTTTCAACATTTTCGTTTTATTTTTTCTTTATATTTATTATTATTATTATTTTTTTTTTTTTTTCGTCTGTATGTCTCGATGATAATATTCAATCTTCAATGCGGCAGCATGTGCCCATACAATATTGATTGTGCAATGTGCTCGGTTATTTGTTTGATTATAATCAATAACACTTTCCGAAATGGCTCCATTTCAAATGATATAATATTGGTTTGAAATTTAGTGACATAGCATTTACAATGAACATAAAATCACCAAGCATCTGAGCTATACATATTATGCAATTTCTTTACTATCTATCCCTTTTGTTCCTCTTCGGTGTTTTGTTGGTAAATTTGTGTCATTGCTCGTCTCAGCATCATTCCAATATTCACAGTACATTCCCGCAGCAATGATTCCCGTTTTTTCGATTTTCTTATTGTTAGTGTCATTGTTGTTGTTGTTATTGTTATTATTATTTGAAAAAAAAAAGAGATCTCCGTGCACAGGTAGCATAATGTACTTCATGTGAATATATTAACACAGTAAGTCTTTCACTTTATTTTGCTATATATGGGTATATGTGATATCACATTTCCTATCTAACGGCCTTTGTACGCTCACTATGGTTGCCTTGACTTCATAGTCGTCGTCATCATCGTTCGGGTATAAATATATATATTTTTTATTCTCATGTAACATTCAATATATTATTATTACTGCTGCTGCTGCTACTGCTTCTGCTTTTGCTGAATATTTGTTTCATTGTACGCGACACAGTTTGCTTAGCTACCGAATTCATATTCATCGAAAGTTCGACGTGATTCCGACGAATTGCATTCAACAAATTTTTATGGATCCTCGTCAGTCAGATTGAGAGATAGAAACAGTGAAAATGAAAATTGTGAGAGTAAGAAATTACGAAAGACATATAGAATGGAGCAAAGAGAGAGAAAGAGAGATCAAGAAAGAGAGAAAAAGAAAGAGAGAGAGAGAGAGAGAGAGAGAGAGAGAGAGAGAGAGAGAGAGAGAGAGAGGGAAGTGAGAAGGGAGAAAGAGAGTAAGAGAATGCGGAAAATCAAGAGCGAAAAAGAAAGAATGAGGAAGAAGAGAGTGTGTATGGTTAGGGTTTTACCAGTGAATAATGCATGAAATTTTCGAATACGTGTTTGTAATACGAGCATATCGGTATAGGCATTACAAAATGCAGCAACTAGAAATGGGGACTGATATAAAATGGGGACGAAGACCTACCATACTATTGGTAATATCGATAATGCTGAAGGTAAAATGCAAAAAGAACAATTCACTATGTCACTAGTGTGGCAGTCGACAAAGTGCAAAACAGACCAGTGCCACGCAATAAAGATGGATCGAAAAGGAGATATCATGGCATGTATGCCAAATAAAATATAAAATTAGGAGAGGGTGCCCGAAAGCAAGAAGAGAGAGAGAGAGAGAGAGAGAGAGAGAGAGAGAGAGTGAGAGATAGAGCAAGAGAGCAATGAGAAGTATATTGCAGAATGTGAAGTAGCGTGTGCCCTAGCGTGTGCCAGTATTATGGATCGTTTTACACACTTTGATTGGGCACAATATATTGTGTGTGACATTCGAAATGGAATGTAAATGGTACGTGCGAGAAAATCGAAATTCATGCCCAAACAAAAATGAGGAAAGAGAGTGAAACGATTCTGGCGGTTCGATTTGGCATCGAATATTACTCAGTCTAGGTTGTTGTTGTTGTTGTTGTTTTTTTGTATGCTTTTGATATCATTGAGTGGCATGAACGTTGTTTTCATTCTTTCAATCGTTCCATCTCTTGTTCCTGAACTAAACGAAACGAACAAAAATTGTATATTGAAAACTACTTATCAACATTTACCAAGACTCTTTCTCGTTTGCATTACAGGCAATGCGCGTTCTATTCAATTCAATTCAATTCATTCGATTGAAGAATGAACGAACGAAAAAAAAAATAATTCTCATTCTAATTTCTTTAACTTGCATCTTTCATAAGCACATCAGCACAAATAAGGTAAACATCCTTCAATACGATGGTTTAAATTGAAAGAAAAAAAAAACTGTCTATATCATCTATTCATATGGTTATTTGTATATTATATGCTTGCTCAAAATGTTTTACTTCCGAATGCAATATTTATACAAATGAAGTTTAGTGTTATTCTTTCTCTTATTATCTCTATCTTACTCTTTCTCTCTCTCTCTCTCTTCTCTCTTTTGTATGCCTCTTTTTACCTCTCACTCTGTTTCTCTGTACATAGTCTGTCAGTTTCGAGCACGCTTCATGCAATTGGATTGAATGATAAAAAAAAAAAAAAAAAAACGAAATAAGTATAACAACATCACATCTATCGCCTTAAAGTTATTGACATTCGATAATAATTCGATGAATACAAATTTATCCGAAAGTAGTTTTGTCACTTGAATTTTTCTCTTCGTGTGCACCATCGGCCCGGTTCTTTATATTTTCATTCTTTTTTTTTCTCCATTCATTCATTCTTTTCTCTTTTCTCTTTTAACAATTTCTCGAAAATCGACAGAAATCCATTGTTATGCCTGAAAATATGATAATGCGGCATTATTGTGAGTGTTAAATCGAATCATTTGAATGCGGTTGGAATCAAATGATCCCAAAACCAAATAAAATAGTTAATTATACATGTGGCTATTGTATTGTGCCGTTTTATATTTTGTTCAATTGCATTCGATTTATCGAATATGAGAGAATGCCGAGTGAGAAAATTTCTCACTCAGGAATCAGATATTCTTGTTGATGAATAAAATTTGATTGCGATGCAATCAGTGGTGATAAAACGAATAATATTTTTATGACTTTTCTAATTATTTTATTGACGATGTTCATTTTGAGCGGTTTGTTCTCTCTCTCTCTCTCTTCTTCTTCTTCTTGCTTTTTTTATTTGTTGTTTCTTTTCATCTCGGTTTTGCCGAATACTTCATTAAATAGATAGATAGAGAGATTACAACAAAAAAAAGAATAGAGAGAAGAAATTGAGCATTTGCCGATCAACAGCAAACATATTCCAGAATGGGTCAAATCGAGATAAACTCGAAATCGTTATTATTATTGTCAGTTCTAATTAGAATCTGTGGCATTATTATGGAATTATGTGGTTCGAGGCGGTAATTTAAGCTCAAATATCGAGTAGCTGGCAGAGCATTTCAAACATTAAACATGTTTCGTTGTTTTTCGATTGCATTTTCAGTGAAAGAAACAAGATTCAGTGGTCGAAAATGTTTTTTTTTTTTCTTCTCTTTCTCTCTCTCTTCTTTGGCTTTTGTTTTCGAATTCATCTCTGCACTCAAGTTGAAAACATGCAGCAAGCAAGAAAGAAAAACGAATTAAAAATTACCATACTAATGTCAAGAATAAATCAAATGTTGTTTCATTTCACTTTAAACGTTGGAATTTCCTAATTGTGGTGTGTATGTGTTCATTTGAAAATGAGAACACTCGAATGATTCGACTGAACAAATAATTGAGTGCTTGCTTTTCAAATCGTCTATCAACAAAACGATCGAAATCAAAGACATTTTAGATAACACGTTATTTATTTTAATAAAACCAAAAAAAGAAAAAAAAAAACCGAAAAAAAAGAAAAGAAAAGAAAATATACGAAAAACGATGAAAATAAACGCAACATACTCAAATCTCAATGAGCAAGCAAAAGAAATATAAAGGGGAATTCGATTCAAACAGCAGTCGAAAATATAATGAAATGTCTCGTTTCAAGTGGATGGCAACTACAAAATGTCACATGATTTTTCATCAATTTTTCACTTTTCGTATGCGGAACAAATTACAAATGCGCCTCAAAAACAAAAAATATGAACCTCATTACAAACCAAAAATCATCAACAACTGCACGAACAAATCAAATGTGATTTGGTGAATAATTCGATAGATCGCTTTGTCTTTCATACGCTCTTGTTCAATCTCTCTCTCTCTCTCTCTCTCTCTCTCTCTCTCTCTCTCCTCCCTTTCTCTCTTCTTCACTTTTTATTTCTCTCTTTCTGCTCTTCTCTCACTCAATGCATTTTTCATTCTTTTCCTCTCTTTTTTCACACTGTCGCATTCAATGTTTCATTCAAATATTAATTAGTTGATATTTTGAAGGCACATTCTCTCACATGTCGGCCATAATTCAAACATTTTCAAGTCGACAGATGAATGAAAAAAAAAAAAAAAAAAAAAAAAAAACAAAAACAAAACAAAACCGAAGGAAATATACACAAAATAATCAGATGAAATGTAACTTCGATCTATTCGGTATTTTATAAACAAAATTTCAATGAGTTTTTGAGATGCAATCTGTGCCATTGTAATCAACGGAATTGAACAAAGTTGCATACTGTGTGAGAACGAACAAATGTTCGAGACATTGACAATCCATGGAAATAACAAGAATAACAGCAGCAACAGCAACAGCAACAACAACAATTTCACGAAATGAAACGAACAAATAAAACTACTGCTCTTGATCGTATTTAATTGCCGGATTTTGATTTTTAATGGTGACACACCAACGTTTGAAATCATTCGTTTCATGCCTTAATTTCATTTAACATGCAAACTCATTTTTCTTCCGTCTATTAGTGTATCATTTGATTTAGTCAAAAAAAAAAACAAAAACAAAAACAAAAAAAAAAATTATGGATAGAAACAAAATAAGAAAAATATTAGCGTTTTTTGAAATTTCGAAACGGAAGGCGTAAGCACAAAACAAAACCCAATGAGAAAAAAAAAATCAATCTTCTAATCTATACAAATGACTTAACATTTGCTGCGAAGTAATTGGCGTCGGATTTGTGTTTTGTTATTTTTTTTTTTTTTTTCTTTTCTGTCGTCTTTATGGAAACTTTTTCGCTGTTTCAGCAAAAACAAAAATGAAATCTCAAGCCGAAACCAACAAATTGAAGAGAAATGAACATTTAACTCTAACCTGAATGACCACAATCGTCTCTTTTAACTTAGTATAGATAGTTTACTCATGATGCACGGTGAATCAAACAAGTACAAAACATTAACAATAGCCTTAACTGCAGTGATTATTAAGAAGCGAAAAAACAACAACAACAACAACAACTGAGCGATCGGGATCGAGAATGAGCGCGGGAACATGAAAAAATGACAGTGAGATATAGATAGAAAGACAGAGGGAGAACGAAGCATGCATGGGAGCAAAGAGAAACTGAAACAAGTCAAATACAAAAAGAATGCTCAATCACTATGGCACAAAGTTCGAAACGAACAAAAAAAAAAAAAAAATTAAAAATCAACAGACAAACCAAGAATTAAACCAGAGAAAGAGAAGAAAAAAATGCTTTTGTAATTCACTTTTTTGGTTTTTATTTGCAGACTCTTACGCTTCGATTATAAACGTAATTGTTTTTTTGTCTGTGTCATTGCTTTGCTGTCGATTTTTGTGCATTGTATAGTGAACGAGCGCGGCAGAATCAATTCAACATTGCTTTGTTAACACTTTTTTTTCACATTTTCTTCGTTCAATTGTTCTTCTTCTTCTTTTTCTTTTTCGCTCTCAATTCCAATTTCTATGTGGTTCGATAAGTGTAATTCATTTCGTTGGGTGGTTTTCTCTCTACCTCTTTCTCTCTCGCTCTCTCTTTATCTCTTTCTCTCTCTCCTCTCAACTCAATTTCTATCAACGCTATTTGTAAACTATACTTAAGCGATAGAAGTTTGTTGTGACGATGCGCGGTCGCGTTTCAATACCATTTGACCATTTCCATTGTTAATCTTAAACATATTTAAACCATAGTTTGAATTTAATGTTTCTGACAGCGAATATTTAGACATACATACACGTTTAATCTATAATTTATGGTCGCATAGACACACACTTCTCGTCGCCAATACTTACACACACCAACAGCAGAAGCAGCAGCTCTATATTCGAGCAGATACACTTGGAATCTGTCTAAAAATCGAAACGAAAGGAACAATTCGTAGCTGAGTTCTGTTTAAAAGACGATATGATTATGTGGTATGGTAGCGATATGTCAGCAGCACTCAAACACGCATACTCAATGGATTTTGTTATTTTCTCTTGCTCTGTATGTTCGATTACTCATGCTGCTTTTGTAAGGAGTTTCAAGTCATTCATATCAGTGTCCATTAGATTGTGCATAATGCAAAAATTATTGAAAACAAGCAGAGAAAATGATGGAGCGGAGGGTGAGAAGAGAAAAGAAACGACAAATTGTAAATGGAGTGTGAAAGAGAGAGAGAAAGAAAAAGAAAGAAAGAGAAAGAGTAAGAGAAAGAGAAAGAGAAAGAGAAAGAGAAAGAGAAAGAGAAAGAGAAAGAGAAAGAGAAAGAGAAAGAGAAAGAGAAAGAGAAAGAGGGAAGAGTAAGAGTAACAGCAATAGCAATACACGCATTTTTGCATTGAAAAAAGCATTTTGCACGAGTGGCATTGACCACAACGAATGTCATTTTCACACATAATTCGCGCACGTGCATCAATATGACCGAGTTTCAATTCGAAATACACGCAATCAACAAAGCAACGAAATAACTGCAAAATATAATCATCGAATGCGATGCGGGAAACAAATTATATTTTCATTTCTCCAGCAAATGGTTAGAATTCAATTTTTTTTTTTTTTTCAATTGAATTCAGAACACCCGTCAAACTTTCCACCATTTCTAGTTGATGTTGGTCTTTAAATAGCAAAAATGTTAAGTGTCCCGATATCCTGTGGATCGAACATCGCTAAAATTAAAACATCTTTCGTTGGTTGTTGTTGTTTTTGTTGTTGTTATTGTTGTTGTTATTGTTGTTGGTCCTCTGTATTATGTCATTCGTTCAATTTTTTCGCTGGCCCATGGATTTTATCGAACCATTCATTCAGCTGGTCTGTCTTTTATATGGTTTTTGTTGTTGTCATTGCACTTCCATGTAATTTGTCTGCAACCTGAACTTAATGCAAGCAGGCATCTGCACTTGGTTGTCGTTTCTATTCGTTGCTTCACCATTATTATTTAATTCAAGTGAGTCCCTCTTTTCGCTGATGGGACGAGAAAAAAAAATGCCCGTGATGTTGTTTGTGATCTTTGTGGAGAACGTTGACAGCCGACAGAATGCGAAAAAAAAGAGTGCCACAGCGGCTCTTCAATATGCGGACATTCCTATATTTCGTTCGCAGATGAAATTCTGCTGCTGCTGCTGTTACTGCTGATGGTGCCACTCTTTCACATTGTGTGTGTGTGTATGACGTGTTTTTTTTCCTGTTCATCTGCTTGATGCTCTCCATTTCTTCATTATTTATATCCGTTTAATTTTGAACGCTCAAATTCAAATGGTCGTCGGAGACAAAGAAAAATCACATTTGAAAATGATAGCTTGAAATATCCAGACAGACCACTATAAACTAAAAAAATGCCGCTTCATACAAATTGTTTTGCTTGTTTGTTAGTTTGTAGTGATGGAGGAGTGGCGGTGGTGCAAATATTATTATTTATTTTCTTTTTTTCTCGACTCATAGTTTTTTGTTTTTGTTTTTTTGTTTTTTTTTTTTTTTTTTTTTTTTACTTTTCGTTGTTGTTTAGCTTTGTTGCATTTTGAATCATTTAAATGCAATGCTCTCAACGTATTTTGTTGTTATGTCTGTAATACGTTCATCGTACTAAGTGACATCTTGAATTTTTCATGACATAAATCAAAGTGGTAGTGCTTCAAGTGAAGTTTGGTTGAAATTTGAAGTATTCACAAAAATAAAAAAGTGGCAAAATATAAATGCCATATATAATACACGGTCGTATATTGAATGCATGAAAAAAAAGGCTCTCTTTGTATTTTGAATGCACAAAAAGAGAGAAAAAAAGCAGAAAAAGAAGAAGAGGAAATTAAATACCAAAAAAAAAAAAAAAAAAAAAACAAGAGAAAAGAATGAAAGTGTCAATTATACAAAACTGACACACAAACCATTTTAGCATTAATCAGCAAAAGTCAAGTGATATAAACTTCAATGACCGTATATTTTACAATTCAATGGCAAACAACATTTACTACAATACAAACCCGTATACATATAGAAATATTTATATACAAATCCCCTTTTGATATAAGCCAGATAATACGCGAACCATCCTCTGCAAATACATTTTTGCTTCCCCGAAATGGTTTATGCCAAACATATACCAACCGCTAAAACTACCGAAATGAAAGATAGCAGATAGAGTGGTAAAGAATGAAAGAGAGAAAATCGAGAGAAAGAACGCCAGATAGAGATAGAGCAAGAGATAGATAGATAGATGGATAGAGAGAGAGAGATAGAGTGAGAGAAAGAGAGAAAGAGAGAGAGAGAGAGAGGGAGAGGGAGAGAGATAGAGAAAGAGAGAAAGGTAGAGAGAGAGAGAGAGAAAGAGAGAAAGGTAGAGAGAGAGAGAGAGAAAGAGAGATAGAGAGAAAGAGAGAATGAAGGAGCCAAAGAGAGATAGAGAGAAAAGAAGAGAAAGACATCAAGATGAAGAATGGAAAGAGACAT
Organism: Resseliella maxima; assembly: GCA_029041755.1. Taxonomy (NCBI): domain Eukaryota; kingdom Metazoa; phylum Arthropoda; class Insecta; order Diptera; family Cecidomyiidae; genus Resseliella; species Resseliella maxima. The sequence continues at coordinate 1,828,674 of JAQOWM010000568.1, read as the reverse complement.
AAATCGAACGATATATAGATAGTGAGCAAGGATATACAAATTGTTTTAACAAACAAATCCAATACATTAACAATGTTTGGTAGATTATTATTGCTGGCATTGCATTTATTGATGTATTAAACAAAATATTCTGATAACATTATCGTTATATTGCTTGCATAAAGTAGTAAAGAAGAGCAAAGAGTAAGTAATAGAAATGTCTCTTTTCTCTTTCCAATTTTCTACACTCACACCATATACTTAGATCGTATATGAATGGAATGACATATATCGAGAATTTAACATTATAATCGCATTTTCAATCTGTATCCGGTTCGATATGTTGTTGATTCTCTTTATCATTGTTATTGACTTATTGAAACACATTTCGATATAGTGCGATAATAATAATAATACACGACCAAATTAAATATTTACCTCGAATTGATAAAGAAATTACCAAGTTAACGTATTAATGTGCACGCAAATTCATATCATAGGTAGAAATTGTTCCAATTTTAATATTTGTTTATGAATTATGGAGTAGCAAGCAGGTATTGTTCTTTTTTTTTTTTTTTTTTTTTTTTTTGTTCTAACTTCAATATGGAATAAAATGTACGATAATTGAAATGATTAATAAAAATGAATAACTGAATATATAAATGAAGTGAAGCGGCCTTATTTATTCATTTCAAATGGAATGTTGCTGTTACAGTATTACACAATTATTTAATATCAATTGATATTCAATATTAAATAAAATAACATCACATATGGGAGAAAATTGCATAACCTGTGCTCAGTGGACACATAAATATGATCCTTGAATATTACTAGTTTCAATGAAATCCACCCGCATATTGAATTAATTTGTTGGGCATTTTCCCATCAGGTATGTAGTCAAATAATGACGAGATACACGCACAAATTCATGTGATATAGGGAGTTGAGAATGCGATGCGCAGAATAAAAATGATAAAAATAACAATTTTCGATAGTTTGCAGTTGTCTAGGGTGGTGTATGCATGTGTGTGTTTATGTGAGTAAATTAATGGGCAAACTAGTGAAAGATTAGAATGATCCAATACATGTTTGTCGGGCGGGTGGGCATTTTTACATATAAAGCACCATTTGATGGATTATTGCATTGTGCATAATGTCAGCCAGTTTTAGTTATTGTTGTTGACGCCACTAT
>JAQOWM010000568.1:1802500-1822500 GCA_029041755.1 Resseliella maxima | reverse complement strand
TATGGTATCGTTATCGTTATCGCGATATATTCATAATCGTGAACCACACCTCAAATATCATTTCACATTGATAAAAGCCCTGAACGAATATCAAGCATACAATTTTCGACATAATGAAAATATCGAATTACCAAAACTACAGGTTCAGTCGCAATCAAAAGGTGTTTAATTAAAAATTCGGAAGCCATAATAATCATAAAAGCCAAATATTTATTTATTTCTCGCTCTTGCTCTATTTTTTACTCCCTCACACACTTACTCACTCATTCTAGTTCGTTCGCTCTTCTTCACAGTTATGACAAAAAAAGTCTCTAACTCGCTCTCATATTTCTATCTAATATTTTCCCGCATCAAAATGTGCGATCGAATTTTCATTCTCATTCCCGCGTTCGCATATGCCATATGCATGTTTGAATTCAAGTGTTCACGCATCATGAACCATGAATTGCGACCTGATGAAAGCTTAATTTATCCATTTTTGGTTTCCTATAAAATTTGATAAAGTGTATACGGTTTTGTGTCGATGTTCTCGAATTGTTGTTATTTTATGATTGGTATCCAATCGCATTGCCATTTAGTTTATTCAACAGACACTAAAACGATAGATATGTTTGCGTATTGAATAGAAAGAGAATCAAAATCCAGTGAAATGCTATTATCACTGAAAATGGAAAATAGAAAATAAAACGTTTTATAACTAAAAACCATTAAAAAAAAATAATATCAGGCGTTCATCATTCTTTTTCTGGTTTTTCATTTATTCATAAAATTTTGTGTTTGCAACCGCACCCAAACTATCATATCGAATTAATATAAATCGATTAAAATATGGCCAAACTGTATTCAATCATAAAATGCTGCATCGATGAAATGTGATTAAAATTGTGCGTGGCCAATGACCACTGATCATTTATGATTCACAAAATAGTATTAAAAAAATAAAAAATAATAAGTAGAGAAAATAGAACGAATCAAATCATTTCAATCGAAGCGACTTTTCATTGCTCAGTAAATACTATAAACTAATCTAGTTCGTTAACTACTACCACTAACTGGTGATTGGAGGATGGGATTTTCATCGAGTATATAAAAGAAAAATACGCTTTAGCTAAAAATTAAATCCCAATTTTAATGCTCGATTTGGATTTATATACCGTGATTGTTGACATTATTTCCGATTAAATTGATTCTTCTTAGATTTTCGTTCACTCTATCTCTCTCTCTCTCTCTCTCTCTCTATCTCTTTCTCTTTCTCTCTTTCTCTCCCTTTCTCTTTCTTTCTTTCTCTTTCTCTTTTTCTCTCTCTTTCTCTTCCTCTCTCTCTCTTTCTCTTTCTCTTTCTCTCTCTTTCTCTCTTCCTCTTTCTCTCTCTCTCTCTCTCTCTCTCTCTCTCTCTTTTTCTCTTTATTTCTGTTTGTGTTTCCAAAAATATTGTTCTTTTTTGGAATATTTTGATTCGAAAATTTTTTTTTTTTTTTCTTTCTATTCTCTCGACATTGATAAATTATCACAAGCATTTTCATGATATGAATGTGCTACGTAAAGAGATTGGATTGACATGTGAACGTCGTCGAATAGTCAAAGCTATTTCTTTTCTGTATGCATAGCATTTTTAACAAAAGAAAAACAAACTTCAAGATGTCAACAAATGATATGACATCATATAAAATCATCCAAAATGTAAAGAAACACAATATTCGTGAGTGTATGCTATATATGCTGTTTTTATCTGCGTCAAGCTCAATCTTCCAATTTTATATTTCGTCGAATGAAAACAGTGAACGAAAAAAAAAAAAAAAAAAAAATACAAAAACAAAGCAACAACAACAAAATTCAGAATGGAAATAAAACCGAAAAAAATGTATCATAACAATATTAACCCTTCGTTTGCACGTACAACATGAAATGATATTATTTGAGGTGTTTGAAAATCGTTTCAAGAATGATGACAAGTGACAACTGGCAACAAATATCATCATGTATATTTTTGGGCATTTTATTCATATTCTCAATCAGTGCTACAGAGATGCACACACAGATTCATTTTTAATACAAAAAAAAAAAAAAAAAAAAAAAAAACGAAAAGAAATGGCTTAAAATAAAATGCGATGCGTTGAGATTTACAGTGAGCGTGAATTCGTACAGTGGGCGATACAAGAGACCTAACGACGATGTCGACGACGATGATGAACGAAATACGTTATTTGTTCTACAAGATAACAATCATATTTCTTTTGAACCAAAAATTCAAAACGTTTCAAGCCAAACACAAATTAGTTTGAGACAGTCATCAAGTCCTGTTACAATCTACGTATCGTGTTGATTAATTTTCAAACCATTATCAAAATACATCAGTTTTCTTGAATTTATGCTATAGAACTATATTCTTATTCACACTTTTCCATATCATATTTCACAAAAATGCATTTTTATCGCATCCAAAGAAAAGAAATATTTGCTTGTGTAATATGGCCCATTCATTTGAAAATTATGGCATGGAATTTGATGCCGCTGATAGATGCGACCGATAAAGGCAGCCGTTTTGTATTCATAATTTTTGTTCACACCATTTCAATAGTGCTAGCTGATTGCTTTGTTTCATTCACTCACTCACTCACTCACTCACCTCCTTCACTCACTCAACTTTTCTCATCCTCTATAATTACGTTTGAACATTATTTCTATTTTACCCTCGGCCTCTTTATTGTTGTTTTTGCTGATGCATCTGGTGCGCTCATTGCAATTTGCTATGTTGATGAGAAAGAGTGAGAAAATAAGGAAAACTATAATATACAAGAAGAGAAAAGAAAAGAAAAAAAAAGGTATCGCGCGTAATTGCATAGTAAACCATTCTTTGCAATTGTACCGCAGAAAAAACAAGAAGAAGAGAAAAAAAAAATCGTTGTGCAATCAGTGTGTGTGTGTGTGTATCGGTAAACACATTGTTTTCTAAGAGTTTCTGCAATTCTTTGGCTTATCCCTTGTTATCGGTAAATAAGAGCGAAAAAGTGGCTAGAACAAATCGAAGTGATGTGTCGCCTTACAATGTACCGCAAACATTCGTACATTTATTGCAGCTAGGCTAGCGCATTGGCTACAACATACAAACCATTCAATACAATGACGCACTATAAACAAGCCGTAATTGGCAAAGCATTTTGTTTGTTAAGCAATCTTTTTGCATTTAACCTAAGTCGAAGGTATTGATGGAGGGAAAAGAGAGACGGAGAGAGAAAGAGGGAGAGAGAGAGAGAGAGAGAGAAAGAGAAAGAGAGAAAGAGCGAAAAATTGCATTGCACAGTTTATGGCGCAAAATGGGAAGCGCACCGAAACAAACAACACAAAGTTTGCAATGTATCAACACGTTGTTTGTTACCTTTTCTACTTGAGTTTCATGCTCATTTTCTAGACTTTGCTGTTCATTTTTTTATTCCTTCTGTTTCCAATAGTTTTTGTTATTGTGGTCTCTTTTACTCTTATTGCTCATTTTAAATAGGTGAATTTTGCATAATTATAAAATTATAGGGCAATTAGTTTATAAAAGTGTAAAATTATCTGCCGCCTTAGTGTTTTTGTTTTTGTTTTTTGTTCTCGTTTTTTTTTTTCTCTCTTGTTCATTTTTCACCTTCCAGTCATGCTTAAGAATATGATTTAATGCGCATTTAAATTGCTGCTATAATAATGAAAAGCACAAATCTTTTGTAATTGATTCACTGTATCCATGAACATATGAAGAACCAGAGTAAAATTGAGAGAGAATCAGAGATTTAAAGCGACAGAGAGAGAAAGTGAGATTCAGAGCGAGAGAGAGTTGGAGAGAGATAGAGTAAGCAAGAGAGATGCATAACTGTCTGACCATAAGGTTAGGTGTATATTTAATGCACGATTAACGGTATTTAAATCCCAATTGAATGTATTTATTTTTTTTTTCTTTCTCTCTCTCTCTCTCTCTCTCTCTCTCCATTTTAAACATTAGAATGGGTGAACAAACTTGAGAAAATGATGTTATAATGCTAAGATGAGCGCACACAATACATAACTTTAAGCACAAATAAATATTCATAATACCTAAAATAGCTAAAATTAATCTCGTTATCGGCTTAAACATTTGTTAACTGACAATGAATGCAAACATTTAATGTCACTTTGGCAAAATCGAAATACAAATGGTTAACCAGAGGCCATTATTTTTGATATTATGCTCAATCGAACATTAGTCATTTCATTATACCATTCAATAATCGATTCATTGATACGAATTTGTTTTTTTTTTTGTTCCTTCTCCGATCGTTTGTTCTTCTTCTTTCTTTATGTGTGTCTTCTTCTTTCTTTATGTGTTGTCTATCCTATGGTCTTTATTTTAAATTTGTTTCTCATTCTGTCGTTGTGCCTTCAATTTCATGAGCTCTCTTTATGCCAATACTCAGCTGTTTTTCGTGAGCATAATTCACAAATTGTGCACAGTAATGATCAGAAATTGCATGAAAAAGTGCATAACTCCATTAACATAATGGAAAAAAGTCTACGGGCGAGAATGAAGACGAGCGGCAAATTTTAAAAGATCAAAATTCACTGGATGCTTGGTAAATACACCCACACTCAGAATGCCCATTATAATCTGCGTGAATTGCTTGTTACAAACCGAAAATGTGTATTCGCCACAAGCGATAACCAATATTCCAAACATGACTTGCTTTGGCTTTTAATCAACAATGTTGTTGTGGTTTTTTTTTTTTTGCTCTTCTTTTTCATTTTTATAATTTATTGTTTTACGGAATGCGTATTGGTTGTGCATCTTATTTTTGTGTGTTTTTTTTTTTGCAAAAGAAAAAACAAAAAATCGCTGTTGTTGTTTTAAATCACCGCTGTGATAATAAATATTTAGTCGTTTATCTCTCAGTTTTTCCAAATGATGTACAATTTCAATGACAAAAACTCAACAACAATGTTATATTGATTTCGACATTCAAATAAATAAAATTGAATAATTAGGCAGTTTTAAGTCGAACGTTGCACTATTCGTTATTCGTTGCTTTTGTTTTTACAGTTCATTCCAGTATTTTTTTTTTTTCTTTTTTTGTTTTGGTTTCATTTTTTTGATGAATTGGCGCACAGTTCACAAACGAAGCATATTGCAGATTATTACGAAACAAATAAAAGAAAATCCAGGAAAAAACTCCAAGTATCGAGGCACTTTGAATAACAACTATAAGAGAAAGAGAGAGAGAGAGAGAGAGAGAGAGAGAGAGAGAGAGGTGAGAGCGAGAAAGAGAGAGAAAAAGGGAGAAAATAAAATGAAAGAAAAAATGAGAAATTCTGTTTGCGCTCTCGTTCGCAAATCTCATTGAATCGCATAAAGCAAATTCCCGATAATGTAAATTCTAGTTGAGCATTATTGATGGAGATGAGAATTGGTATTATTTAAAATGAAAATGATGACGATGGAAAATCGAGCACAAGAATATGGCACGAATATTGGCTTGAGTGGCCCGCAATCGTTCGATGATTCGATGCAAAAACGATATACCGAAATCACCCGCGTCGATTCAAGCCGAGATAATTGCAGTTTTGTTCGGGCAAAGAAAACCAACAACAACATTACTGACGGGAAAGATAGATAGATAGAGAGGGAGATAGATAGAGACAGAAGAGAAAAAAAAAAAACAAAGAACAAAGTGAACCAAAGTTCAAAGCCATGTGCCAAAAGTTAAATGCTTAACAATAATAGTGCCTCAACGATTCATGCACATAAATAATGATGGATGTATTATAAGCGATCCACAAAGACAAAAAAAAAAAAAAAAAAAAGCAAAGAGAGAAAAAGAGAGAAAATTACACACAGCTACACTCGACTAACTACCACCTACAATTTTCAAGCAGAGTAAGAACAAAAGCAACCAAAATCACATTGAGATGTGATGATGAAGAAACAAGATAAAGAAGAAGATGTCGATGTTACGCGACTGTTGATATCGTTTTGCTGATATTGTACAAATAGGCCGCGCTCATTTTAGCCAAATAAATGTTGATAATAAGAACGGCAACAAAATGAGCAGAGCAAAGAGGGAAGCAAAAAAAAAAAAAAAAAAAAAAAATAAAATGATGAATCGACGACCACAATGATTTTCCAAGTATTGTGTACACTAAACGTAAAGAGTATTTTCAGTTGGATTTCTGGACTAAGATGTTGTTGGGTGCTTGCATTTCCATGCAACCCAACAAATAAGTAAAGCACGCGGTGCCCAGTATTTTTAACAATTTATAGTCCAACCGAACGAAAAAGCAATGAAAATATGGCAAAATGTAAACGAACTGAGAAATTGACTGTGAGAGAAAAACAAAATGGGAAAGCAAGAGCAAAAAAGACATAAAGTGAATAAAATGAAGCGAGATGTTCAAAAATCGATTTTACAATAAATCACTTAGCATTGTCGGTCGTGCTGCTTTGTTTTGATTTTGGTGTATTGCCGATTTCGTTTTTACGTTTAGCTTTGGAAACTTTACTTTAGCCGCATATCTGTCTATATTGCAGTGCTTCAGAACCTCTTATCCTGACTGTTGCGGAACAAACAATTCACGAATAAAAAACAAAAAAAAAAAAAAAAAAAATACGTACGAATTTCCACATTTTATGTTTATGGCCTAGTAGCGAGCAATGTTTTCAATGTCGAATGAATGCAATGTTTTTCTTTCGTTTGTGCAGATCTCTGCGGAAATTATTCAAGCATTGAAAGAAACGTAGAAAGAAGGAGAGAGGAGAGAGAGAGAGAGAGAGAGAGAGAGAGAGAGAGAGAGAGAGAGAGAGAGAGAGAGAGAGAGAGAGAGAGAGAGAGTGGTAGACATTGGGAAAGAGAGAAAGAAAACTGGAGAGTTGGAAAGTGAGAAAAATGCGAGCAAGTGATATCGAAAAGACACAACGAGCTCGTCATAGAGCATGAGAAAGAGTGTCGAGTCCAATCCAATCCAATCGAATCGAATCGAATCGATACGCAAATCTGAAAGAATGGGCAAAACAATAACAATGGCTTACAATGCATTTGTAGTTGTGAGCCATACAAGAAGTAGAATTTTGCATAAATTAAACATGGTGGCGCTTACACAATCGAATTTTATGCTCGATTTCAATGTGAATGATGTTTATGTATTGTTTTTCTTTTCATGCAATTTTTCCAAACACACTTTCTTTGTCTTTCATTCAGCTGTTGTTATTTCAAGTCAAGTTTATATTTCAAGTGAGGACTACATTTTGAGCAAAGAATTGAAATCATGAAAGAAAGAAAAAAAAAAAATGTGAAAAAAAAAAATTTTGTTGACCAACTTTCATGCTGATGACTTGACTATGAATATATCTATTGTTGCCCTTGAACATATGCTGAATGAAAATTGAGTGGCAACTGAAATGGAAAGAAATCCGAAAATACAGTTGGCTGTGATAAGTGTGGCACCAGAATCGAAACGATACATACACACACACACACAATATGGCCCAGCACCATTTCCATTATAATGGTCGAGAAAACTTTTACTCTAAATTATAGATCATCTGACACTCGTTTGTTGTTCCTATTTTATGCAGTTTGTGTTCCGTATGCGACACAAAAACGAATTGCCTTTGAAAATGGCTATTTTCAAACCAGAAATAGTAGAAAGAAAGGGACAAAAAAAAAAACAACAACAACAATAACAACACTTTATGTATCACACACTGCTCAACGTGAATGGAACGGAAATAATAGAAAGCTATATTGTTTGAAGCAAGCACCGCATCGCACATTGAGCACATACTGTCCATTGATTTGGAAACCTTCATCAAAAAATTATTCGATATTAGTTTGAAAGATTTAAATGGAACGAAACACTTATACAGAGAAAAACAACAACAAAACATTCGACCACTTAATAAATGGTTTTTTTAAAAAAAAAAAAAAAAGGAAGAAAAATATAAACGCAAAACAGCATTGCTCTCAATATCGGACAAAAGTAGACAAAAAACCGAGCGACCGATAAATCGGACAAAGTTAGAAAGAGAAATGAACGAGGGGTGTGAGGGAGAAGGGGGGCAGGGTGGTAGAAAAAAGAGTGACAAAAACGAAAATGAGGAGAACGAACAAATAAAGAAAGTGATTTTGTAAATCGAACTGAGTGGAAAAATGGGCATATGAAGTATGACGGAGGAAATAGCGTTTACGATACAGACAAATGCATACATGTTATAAGCAAGAATACAAAGTTAAAAGCTAATATTTGTGTTAAATATGAAGTGGAAAATGGTGAAAAAAAAAAGAAAAAACATTTTATACACTGGAAGTCAAACGAAGAGTGAGAGGGTATAATAAAAGTCGTTGATTTTCACAGTAAACAAAAATGTATTCATATGAAATAGCGAGATAGAGAAGTGGGATGGAAAGGGAAAAATCGGCAGTAGCAGCAGCGGCAACCAAAAGAAGAAAAAAAAAAAATAAAAATGATGATGAAAAACGAAAGAAAACAGCATCAGCATAACTTTTGTAAATAAATACTGGCCCTGGTAAAAATTGTATCCATCGAATGTGCTGTCTCATTCAACGTTGGCACATGACTGGTTCAATCGTTGCATGTTTTTTTTTTTCTTTTTTGACTTCATCCTCTACACCCCCATTCTAAATAGAGATGATGAATTGATTTCGAGACTATAGAATATAAAATTTATGTAGTTGTTAAAAAAATCAAAATGAGAAAAGTGAATCGAAGAAAAGCTGAATCGATTAAAATTATCTCGGTAAAACATGTTTGAAGTTGCACGTTGTTGGCATGAAAAGAAACGAAAAATCAATCTGTTGAATTGATAAACACTCATTTTATAGACGATGAAAACGACACACTCACTTTTTTTTTCTTCTCTTCTCAAAGCGCGCACGCACCCAAACCGTATTTCATGGAAAGAGTGAGTGGCAAACGTCTGAGAGATAGGGATAAAGAGATATTGAGTGAGAGAGAGAGAGATAAAGAGATATTGAGAGAGAGATTGAGTGAGAGAGAGAGGAAGTGAGAGAGAGAAGAAGTGTGTGTGAGAGAGAGAGAGAGAGTGAGAGAGAGAGAGAGATTGAGAAAGAGAGAGAGAGAGAGAGAGAGTGAGAGAGTGAGAGAGTGAGATTGAGAGAGAAGAGAGAGAGAGAGAGAGAGAGAGAGAGAGAGAGAGAGAGAGAGAGAGTGAAAAAAAAGGTATATGTTCGTTCGTGTTCATTCTTTTCGGGTGTTAACTGTGATGCTGTTGCATACTCAATACACGGTCGTATAATTTCGATTAAATTATGTTGAATCTTTTCCATCCGCGTCGCACGTATCATACATCCTACACCGCTAATCGTGAACAAACATCGTGTTTTCTTCTTCTTCGTTTTTTTTTTTTTTTTGTTTGTCGTTTTCTTTCATTTGATGGCTTTGCATGGTATGGTATGGCATGGCATTTGCAAGATGTACAAATACAGTTAACGTATACAAAATATAATCAACGTCATATTCTCAATTGCCATCGTATAGTTGTTGACGAAGCCACAGTAGCAGCAGCGACCGCGGCAATCAAAATAACTGAATTAAATACACATTCAGCAATAATGTTCCGCATACGCTGTGTGACTTAATGCGTGTAAAGAATTGCTAATTAATTTTGAAAAGTATGCACAGTTCAATTGGGTTTCCGCGTCCTTTTGCTTTAATTTTCTGTATACATTACCGAGTGTATGCGTGCAAGTCTGTTCATAATGCTAGCTATTTTCTATTTTTTTTTTCTCTCTCTCTCTCTCTCTCTCTCTCTCTCTTACTCCCTTTCCTATTCTGTTTATGCATTTACTTTCGTTCGGGTGTTATGTTTTACCTTCTCGCATATTTCAATCAATTGTTTTTCAATTTCATTTTGTTATTGTTTTCCTTAAGCGAAACAATGTATGACTCGAAACGAAAGATGGATACCATACATTTCATCGAAAATGCCTGAAAAGAAAATATTTTTTTGAAAATCAAAACAAATCATTAGCATTTTCATGGATTTGTTTATCTTTTCGTGATTTTTTTTTTTCTCTTGCGATCTCTCTCTCTCTCTCTCTCTCTCTATGTCTCTGTCTCTTTCTCTTTCAATTTCGCATAGCCATGTTCTCTCTTGTTTTATTGTATTTTTGCTATTTTTTTTTTATTTTTCTACTTTCATTGTAAATGATCCATTACAAAGACGTTTATTGGAGCAAAATAAAAATTATATGTGGATAGGAAGTATGAAAGGAAACGAAAATGAAGTAGAAACAACAGATTTTGAAAGACGAAAAAGAGACGTTAAAGGTAATAAGCAAAGCAATGAGAAGAAACGAGAAGAAAGCGGCAATAAATGCGAAATGAAGCGATTTGTACGATTTAGAACAAAAAAGAGAAGAAAAAACATTGAAAAGGAAATATTGAGGACACATTGGTTGATATGCCAGTGCCGAGGCAACAATTCGTTTTTAATGAGCAAATAGAATGATGAAAAGAAAAAAACAAAATAATGACCTCTAATTAAAACACAATGAAAAATGTTTGATAAATATAAAATTGACCATATCTGAATCACTCTGAATATAAATTTCGGATCGAAATTTTCGATACAAAACAAAATTCACACATTTTAAGAAAGAAAAAAAAATATGACTAAATTCACAGCAATTTTGAGTGGTTTTTCGAAATTAAAAATTTGTGTTTTTTTTTCTTCTTTCTTTTCCAGCAGCATTTCCAGCATCGATTGAGTAATAACATCGAAAACGCAGTGAAATTTGGTCAACGCAACAACCGTGTATAACAACAATCCAAATAAGGTATGTTTGATCCAATCAAATGAATAGTATGTAATAAAGACATTTAACACAAATCATTGATACGATACGATACAATATGATATGATATACGTTTAACAAACGTTTTCTCTTTAATAAACTAATATCCATCAAATCATTCTTCTATCGAATTATATGTGGGTTTGACCACTCGTTAGCTGCCGTCTTGAAAATATTACACAGCACATCTCGATGAAACCGAATGTCAAACAATAGAAAATTAAAACGAAATATCGTCATAATTTTACAAGCATTTTTGTGGTCGTCACCAAATTTGGATAAAATCAGCTACATTTTGCACACAATCGACAAGGGCCCCCATAAAATCTGTAATCCATAACTAATAGAAAAACAAAGAAAATGTAGATAATTAGCTCTGGCGAACGGTCATAATCATTCTGCTTGGACTGTAATTTGGTCAGTTTAAACGCTACCATTGCCGTTGCCATATCTATCGTCATTGTTATTTTATTCGCGCCATGTCTCGTCTTCACCAAATTGTTCACTTTTATTTTTGGCCGCAAAACTGCGTTTGAAACGATAGTTAGCACCTTTGGTGAAAACAAAACCACCTCGTTTTCATTCTTTTATGCTCCTAATTCCTCTTTATTTTCCTTTGCTTTTTGCTCTTTCTTTTTCACTTTCTTTCACTCTTTCTCTCTCTCTCCTCTCTTTCTCTCTCTCTCTCTCTCTCTCTCTCTCTCTCTCTCTCTCTCTCTCTCTCTCTCTCTTTCTCTCTCTCCCTCTAGACGCCATCCCAGAAATTCTTGTTCATAAAACTCTTTTCCATTTTATTATGTTTGAAATTTTTATTCATTGACTTTACAGTCTTATGCTGGAATACGATATATTTAATGTTGGCATTATGAAATTTCTATTCGTTTCAGTTTTCATTGAAAATGTTTGAAGATGCTTCGTGTCATGCATTTTGTCGTCAATTTTTACGTTGAAAATTATTGAAATAGCTGAACGTTAAATATTATTATCCTGAAAATATTGCGGAAAATACCCACGCATTCAGTTATTTTAATTTAAATAATACCGAGAAAAGAGTCAACATAAGGGTTAGGAGTTGATTGAATGTAACAAAAATAAAAAGTCGGTAAAAATGCAAACCCAATTCGGAAGCATTTCATTTCATTTCATTCTAAGAAACATTTTCTTCAAATCCTTCAGTTAGTTCATACTTCAAGTCTTCAAAAAGTACTCTTTTGACTATTCCAATAATGCGAAGCATTTTTTTCCGTTGTTTATATCGGTGCTATTATATCAACATTGATACGGAAAAAATAAATCCGTTTTCAATTGAAACAAAACATTTCGTTGATGTTTTTTTTTTTTCTTTTTTTTTTCAAGTTAATGATTGTGAATGTACATTGTGGATACACATTGATTCAGATGTTAAATGACAATCACATAGTTATAAATAAAGAAGAAATTACTGTGTTGGGAATACAAATGCATATAACATATGAGCATAGTATGTAGTGCATGTCAAAGAATAAACAATCAAAAACCCACACGTTTGATTTCATCGACGCAAACTATTTTTAACATGCACGACGTTTAATATTTAATTTTGGTTGGCATCGTGCGCCCATTCATTTTGTTTGATTGTTGTTGTTGTTGCTGGTATTTTTTTTCTCTCTGACTTTTCGTCTCGCCTCTTTCTATTCCTATTCCAATCCGGTCCAATGTTTTCTTACTCGAATACGGTGTCGTATATTTTCATTTCCAGTGTTTGAAGTAAACAAACTATAAAGGGAAAAAAAAAAAATCAATATTTCAGCAACTCAACGGCAAAAAAAAAAAAATGTCGATACGATAGATATAGAACGAAATCTTCATATAGGATTGAAAAAACAAGAATAACAAAGAAACCAAAATACAAACCAACAAATCTCATTGCTTGCTTGCTTGCGCATTGTTCACTGTTCATGCATATGATAGGCATCGAAATCGGGATATGTCCATTGGTTTCATAAAGTAGAGGCCAATTTGCAAACGTTTGCTAGAAGCAAAATGATACGCGAACCAACAATAGTAACATTCTCACCGGCGATTGCATGCGATATAAAAACAAAACATACAGCCACAATGTGTGGCTAAATATCAATCGAGCAAAAAAAAAAAAAAGAAAAAAAATGTGAGAGACACAGAGATCGAAACACAAGTGGCCAGACTGAAACATTTTTAAAAGCGTCACATGCACATTTTGCCTGGTAATTGGCTTTGTTGGCCGAGTCTATCGTTTTGGTTTGAACATTTTTGCATTGAACATTGGTAGCAAACGGTGATTCAATCGTTTGATCGGTGATTTTGTTTTGGCTCAAACAAACACAAACCACTGAAGAAGAACAGCAACAGAACAGAGAGAAATTCATCTTTCGTTTTAATTTTTTTTTTTTTTTTTGGTTTTTTTTTTTTGACAAATTTGACTAAACAGGAAGGAAAAAAAAAAGGATAAATCAACAACAACATTGACAATATTCAAAACTTCACGTAAACACCGCGCTCTGATCAATAGAATCGATTTCATTCATGCATCAAATACCCTAAAACGATCGTCCAGTATCTATTTCCAAACTATATTTACTATTGATGTGTTATGTCATTCAGTTGAAAAGATTTTTACCTTTTTGCCATTTAGTCGTTGGTTGGTCAGTCAGTTGGTTGAATTTTGCATTTTTGGTAGCGCAGCATCGTACATTGTAATATGATTCTTTCTTTATGCTTCAAATAGTTTCGTGTTGTGCATTTTATTTTTCTGCTTCGTATTTTTTATTCTTTCCTTCTATTTTGGTGCTGGTTCGCTTGTTTACTGTCCCTTCTTCGTTTTGACGTATTTGACCAATTCGTTCTGCCTTGGTCAACACCACACAAACACACACACCATATATGGGCGAAAACATTTGTCATTCTATTCGTTCCGTTACACAGAATTTTACGGCCGGCTTTTTTTTTTTAGTTTTTTTATTCCCATCCACAATGTACTGTATACATGTTTAGCGTTCAATTGTGACGGCATCAACAGCAACAGCAATAAAAATAGTGACCAGTGATTTGTGTCGTGCACTTGATTGCCACACATGCTCTGCATGTATACAATTTATAATTTTATAGATTTCTTTCATGCTTCACATTCATATCGAAGTGCCTTTTTCCCGTTTACATAATATAATGCCAATCACCGTTACCACCCCACATCACTATCGTCAAAACAACTACTACCAACATTTATTATGATTTCCTAGACAATTTTATGCATTGAAAAAGAAAATCGCATACACAAGAATAGCGCACATACTCACACCATTTTACTATACATTTATCCAAAACATGAATGCAGCACCTATTTGTATGTGCTCATGTACACACCTTTTTCAAGTATTCGACTCTCGCATTTCAATTGTAGCTACCGCGATTCACATTTTACTGGAGAGAAAAAAAAAGCAATACGGCCAAGTGTGCTTGTGCTTTTTTTTTTTTTTTTCATAAAATACATTGTGCCGTATGAAGAAAGAAAAACAACAACTAAGTCAAATCACCAAGTTGAAAATAACAGTTTATGGTGAATGTGCCACTGTGTTTTCATGCCAATTTTCTTTTGACTCGTCCAAATCACACGAATGGCACAGTTTTTTGTCTTCATAAAATGAAGAAAGAAAAAAGAAAATCAATCATTGCAATAACAAAATAATGTATGACGTAACATTTTATTCCGTTTTACTTCACATTTTTAACCGAAAATTTCATAATTTGCTCGAGCAATTTCTCAGTTGAAGAATTTTACTACTTTGAATTGAGGAAAGATGTTGCAATGCAAACTCAAAACTATTTGACAGTACAATATCGTGCTGTACATACCTTTTGAGTTTACTTCATTAATATTTCATGCTTGAACACTGAACAGTGTCCATGCATGACATTGGCAAGGTCTAGTGATTAAGTAATGAAGTAGCTTTAAATCGATTTGAAATACAACACTTTATATTGAGTTGTTTTGTTGGTTTTTTTTTTTCCTGATTTTTTCTAGAAATCACTCAGACTGAATTATTTCATTTTAATGATTAATCTTTTTTTAGCCAAAGAAAATCAATATTATCGAACGTCAAACAAACGATAATGTATAACATCAAAAATATTCTATGATTTTTCGATTTAAAATCATGAAAATGACAACAATTGTCATTTGGATGTGATTAAAATGAAAAACACACATAATTTGAATGGAAATTATTTTGAATTCGATAAAATAACATGAAATGATTATATGATCAGAGAAAATGTTAACCATAAAATCAACAGCTATTGAAAGAGATTGTTATTTGATAATTGGAAAGAGTTTAGTTTTTCATTCTTTCGACGAAATGTTCAAAAATAGGCGTCACACTGTAATTTGACAATTAACGGTGGAGAAATGCAAAAGATATAAAAGAAGTAGCATTAAAAAAAGAAAAACAGCTTGACGATGTTTTTTGCTCGTTTGAATTGATGATTTTAACATTTGAGTTCAACGTGTGTACGTGTATTTGCCCTCTAATTTGGCCAAGAAAAAGAAAATAAAAGAAAAAGTAAAAGAAAGGAAGATAGAAACAGTGGGAGAATGTGTATCGTCATTAAACAGTCAATTCAAACGAATTCAACATGTAATCCGCGCATAATAAATAATCAGTCATGGCATGTAATATCAAATATAGACCGATGAAAACCATGGCAAATAAAATGAAAACCAATTTCGCGAAATAGAAAAAGTAAACACACACACACAAATACACGAAATATATTATTTACTGCAACAACTCTGCATACAGTTTACGATAATTTGCTAATTTTACATTTTAGACAAAGTATAAAAACGGCGAAGATTACAGTAATTTTTTATTTAAATCACTTCTTTTGATATATTCGTTGTCTTTTATCGTTCGGTTCTGTTTTTCATCGTTCCTTTTGGTATGACATAAAAGTAAAAATAAAAATCAAGAGCTCTTCTTCAAACACACTGAATAGATTAAAGCAGAGAGAAGAAAAAAAAAAACAACAACCAAATGCAAAAGAGAAGCGACGAATGGGAAAAAATCGCAGCAAAATCCTTCCCGAAATGAAAAAGATTTCTTTTTTTTTTTTTTTTCGAAGAAAATTACAGTGCTGGCGTCATGAAAATCGGAAACTTGTTGTTGGACTTTATTATTCTTTTCGTGTATTATGAAAAAAAAAGAAAAAAAAATGTGTTCCTCTTTTCATTCCCGTTTGCAGTTCATATATATATATATATATATATGTGTGTGCGAGTGGATTTCAACGCCGCGTGTTATTCGCGTGTACTGTCTTTTTGATCAAATGAGGGAGTCAAACTGAAGATGAAGGGGCTGACCCAGTCTTATTATAGGCTGTGTGTTGTTAATTAAAAAAAAAAAAAAAAACTTATAATCATATGAAATGCGATAACCCTTTGAACTGAAACTCAAATATAGCCAATTTGGACAAGCAATCAATGTGATTAAAAAAGATTTCACGAAACAAGAAAAATAAAATCAACGAAAACAAAACATTTTTCGTCTTTTTGTTGGGCGTGCGTTGGTTTTTTTTTTTTCGCCCATCTTAAACATTTTTTTTTTTTCTGATTCTGTTTGATTTTCTGCCGACTGGATGCTATCATCAGCCGAAAATGAATTTCAATTTTGACGACCAAACGATTATCGCTGCTGATAAATTCATCAGAAAGATCTTCATTGAATTCTTTGTTCTTACAGATGAACAAAAAAAAAAAACCATTTCTTTTCTATTCATCAGTCATTCATTCTTTATGTTGAACATAAACACACACAAATCAACCGCAAAACCATTGGACGCGACTACCCGCAAACCATTTGTTGACATGGATGGCAGCCAAATGTACCCAAAAGCAATTTATTTAGAAAATGAATTTCGCTTTGAATTTTAGTTATTATTCAGAGATTTTAATTTTTTTTTCTATTCTTGGAAATAAAGAAAAAGATCATAACAAGGGAGACCAAAAAATATATAACAAACCAGCGACAAGATACTAAACGGATGATAAACTGAATTATGACGCATAAAAAGAATTCGCATATCAAAAGAAAAATGACTGCGGAAATATCGGGGCAAGCAGCATTTATGGCACATACTAGCGCAAACACGTGCATACACACAAAATGTGCTCGTGCAAAACTTTAATTCAAATCAACGAACAAGAGGCATTTTTTCCGACTTTTTCCACATTCTTTCGCAAATTTGAATTTTTCTTTTTTTTTTCACTCATTCTTCATTTGTTGGCTACTTAATATTGCTTCAAGTCATTTTTGTTTGTCTCTGATCCAAAAAATTGTTCTCCCTTTTTGTTTTATTTCTCTTATGCTTCTATTTTACTTTTATTTTACTTTTATTTATTCTCTAGAATAATCTAAACAATTCGATATCAACTAAATACTAAAAATAGAATTAAATACTTTGCTATTCAATGCGGAATATTTCATCAAAATTCCTTTTGTGTGTGTGTGTGTGTGTGTGTGTGTGTGTGTGTGTAGAAAAATCGAATTGAATTTTCTCAAAATTGCAAGAGCGAATTAAATTAAATTGCATGACAGAAATAAGGTCATAATGCCTGGGAATAATCTTGATCGAGTGGATCATAATCACAAATTAAGATTATTTACAAAATTATGTATCTTTGTTCAATATGGCTTTCGGTGATGTATTAGAATAGGTGAAAATCATATGAAAATTTCAATGACAAGTGAAATAACCGCAACATCATTTCATAAATAAATGTTACCAGCAAATCTCAAGACTGGCTTATGCAACCAAAACATTTAAACCGCATCGCACACAAAACCATAAGACATTTCTCATATTTGGCATATCGGATGCATGTTTGAGTTGGCCAAGTCATATTTTTTTTTTTATTTTCTAAATGCAATTTGGAAGATGGCACATGACCAACCGAAGTGTATGTGCGTGCGTGCATGCGTGCATGCAATTCCATTTGGACACGTTTACATTTATCCAAAATACTACTTCCGATTTTCAGGATGACCGATTCCGACAAAATTATGGTTTTACACTTCCTTGCGCAAATCCTTTACAAACCATCTATTCGGTTGTCTGTCACACATTTTTGTGTGCTATTGTTTTCAATATTGTTGGTTGATCAACTCAATTTTTGATTGAAATTTGTGGTAAAGAGTTATTTTTTTTTTTTTTCTGTCGACTTATGATTTCAACAAAATCAAACAAATCTTTAACTCTTTTTCTCTGCACTTGTTTCCAACCTCTATCTCTCTCTCTTGCTCTCTCTCTCTTTCTCTTTCTATCTCTCTTTCTCTCTTTCGCTCTTTCTTTCTCTCTCTCTCTCTCTCTCCTGCTATCTCTCTCTTGCTCTCTCTCTCTCTCTCTCTTGCTGTTCCCATCATTCTCCTTCACTTTTCATTTCCCGTTTGCTTGTTCGTTCTTTCACCAAATTCATTCGATGTTTGATGGCTGTCTCTTTGTCAATGGATGACATCGTCTTTGGCAATCGTTGCCATCGTTATTTTCAGCTTATATCATTCGATGTAAAATATGTCGAATTCAAAATATTTTACCAAATTGAATCTATCGATAAATGCAAATGTCAGAGAGGCGCGCGCGCGTACAAATTCCAATTTCAATTCGGGAAAAATACAAGCATACTTTTCTCGTTTGATTTCTGAAATAATAATGATGTGGAAACAAAAACATTACATGATAACAAATCATGTAATCTGTTGAAATGACGCATTCTAGATTTGTCGGAAATGAAATTCGTGCGTTTTTTTTTTCTATTCATGTTCTTGTTCTTGTGTATACTTCATTCGTTGTTGTTAAATATCTGTGTTTCTGTCGCCAATGCCGCACAGTTACTGTTATATTGTTTTTGTCTTTGAGCCGATGGTTGCTGCCTCTCTTGAAACATTTTTCAGTATTGAACGAACAAATGTACAGAATCCTTCGACATTTGCATGAGCTCAAGAGACTAGGTACGGCAGCTTGAGAGTATGAGGCACATACGGGACTTTTATTATAATTCACTTGGTTATTATTTGAGATTTTGACGTCAAACAAAACAGCAAAACATGTCTCCATTTATTGTTTACGCACTTAAGCTGATTTCGATTTAGTCGAACGGCAAATATGCATGAATTTCACATAAGTAGCATCAATAATTTTCCAACTTGTGTACAGCACATATATACACACAGGCACACTTTTAGAAACAGAGCTAAAACTTTTGTTTTCCTTGCTATTTTGCTAAATTTACGTAAATTTAATTTTCAACCAAAATGAAATGTCTTCTGCATTACGACAAAAATAAAATGAATTTGCTTTTCTTTTTTTCTTTTTCGCCAATGCTATTGCTCCAAAACTTGTACATGTACCGTAAAACATTTTCATTCTCTATGCCATTGTTGTTTTTATCTTTTCTTCTCTTCGCTTTTACTCCTCTGTCTGTATCTTCTACCTTTTCTCTCTTTCACTAAAAATATCTCACAAATTCAATGAATAATGCTTTTTTGCATACGACCATTTGCTACCTTCGTTCGTGTTCTAACATTTCATTTGAATGTCATTTGAGCACCACTTTTCATTATTGGCATACTTTTAAAATTAACGTATAAAAATAGATTCAAAGAAAATAGACTTTCGATCTGTCTCTCTGTATCTCCCTCTCTCTTCCCTTCCCTCTCTCTCCTCTCCCTCTCTCTTTCCCTCTCTTTCTCCCTCTCTCTCTCTCTCTCTCTCTCTCTCTCTCCCTCTTCCCCTCTCCCTCTCTCTCTCTCTCTCTCTCTCTCTCTCTCCCTCTCTTTCTCCCTTTCTCTCTCTTTTTCTCTCTTTATCTCTTCATCTCACCCTTTCACTCTCTCTTGCTATCTAACTCACAGTTTGGTGTCTGCAAAATAACATTTGACAAATATTACGTACAATTCGTAGGCAGCATTAAATGCACATCATTCATTTTCCCATTGCTACATAATTCAATGGAATAAAAACTAAGAATATTTAAGTAGGTGAAAACGTCTGTTATTGAATAGCAAAAGGTCATCTACCCAAAACTACGAACATTTATTAAGAAAAATATGTCTAAAACCCGAAAAAAATTTTTTTATTGATTGCCCGATGGAT
>JAQOWM010000568.1:1730000-1797500 GCA_029041755.1 Resseliella maxima | reverse complement strand
ATTGAGAGAGAGAAAGATTGGGAGATAGAATGAGAGAGATGGATTAGCAGAGAGGAAAAGAGACGAAAAGAGAGGGAAAGAGACGAAAAGAGAGGGAAAGAGACGAAAAGAGAGGAAAAGAGACAAAAAGAAAAGAAAAGAGACAAAAAGAGAGGGAAAGAGATGAAAATACAGGGAAAGAGACGAAAAGAGAACAATAGAGTAAGAGAAAGATAGAGAGTATGAAAGAAAATTGAAAAAGAGAAACAGTTCATAAGCGAAAATGACTACAGGCAGCACAATGGAAATAACAGCATGAAGATTTTTACTCATTGGTAAATCGGTATGCCACGCCACCATATGTGTGTTACATTATTTGTTCTATAATTCGTGAGCGCAACGAAAAATCGCGCTCTACTATTACATTGAAAAGTGCCATCATTGCCAACAATCCCATATTATATACACAAACATTCACACATATTGCCAAATAAGCATTGAACATACGACAGAAAAAGCTGTACACCCATTTGTCCTGCTGCATACAAAATGGCAAAATCTCATTGTGTGTGTATTTTTTTTTTTTTTTTCATCCTCATTTATATACATATGTGCTTGGAACGCTTACCGCGGTTATTCGACCAAAACTACTACAGTATACATTTTAAAGTAATTTATGATTTGAACGATGAAAAAAAAAAGAAAAAAAAAAGAAAAAAATGAAGTGGATTTTCCATGGGCTATAGGTAAGTGTATCAATTTCACAACATAAATTTTTCCATCTTCAAGTCCATTTCTACAACATATGCTTTATTTGATAAAAATGAATTTTCATTTACAACATACGATTTGATGGAAAAATAAAAACGCTGCAATGTGATTTATAATGTTCACTGTGCAATGCACACATACAGAAAACCATCTCTCTTTCTCTTTTTCTTCTTTCTCTTTCTCTCTCCCTCCCTCTCTCATTCGCACATGACTTTTTGCTCTCACTTTTTTTCTCAATCTCTCCCTCTCTGACTCATTGTCCAAATATCTCTCTCTCTCTCTCTCCTTCTCTCCTTCTCTCCTTCTCTCCTTCTCTCAATCTCTTGTGTCTGTGCTAATTGATCCAAGAAAATAATATTTTTCAAATAAGAATGAATCAGACGATTTCACCGCGTGTCGTTAGCAAAAAAAAAAACAATCGGACACATTCCTCACAAATGGCATACAATTCACACAACTGAACAAACGAATTGTGCCATGGCCTGTGTTCAATTACAAACAAACAAATGACAGCAATCATTAAATGGCCCGTTTGTTTTCTCAGCTGAAATTATTTCAATGAAATACAATCATTTTATTGATGTTGTAATTTAAAATTAATTGTACAATTCGGTAAGTAACTATTCATTATCATTGAAATTTTTCATTCAGAATGAAAATTTAAATTAATTGAATGGGTTTTAACAATTAAATATCTATACTTAATATTAAATTTGGATTTTAAATTAGTATTGATGTGAAATTAATTGATTTTGACTAGTGAGAAACAAAGAAGAATAATAAAAATAAAATGTAAAACAAAAGTAGATTGAAAATATTTCCACGAATCGATATCCACACCGGATATTTAACATACATTTCAAATGAAAAAAAAAAAAAAACAAAACAAAAAAAAAATACTTGACGTAATTGTATGCTTTGTTGCTAATCACTCAATTGTTTATAGAAAATAAAACTTTGTTTCGTGATTGTACACACAAACAGTGTTGTAATTTCTATCATCAACATCATCGTCATCATCGTCATCATCATCGTCATTATGATGTTGTTGATATTAGTGACTGTGAAAAGGACATTTTGTTTACCATGTTTTCCATTGAATTGTGATTTCTATATGGCAACTATCGTTGAATATGGATTACCAAGTAACGACAAACTATGCGCTTTTTTTTTCTCGTGCTTATGAGCTTTTAGATTTGTACATTCATTCAAAGAACATGATTGTGAAATGTCAGTCCAGTGGTTTTCAATTGAATTGTGGCAAAATACAGTTTGAAATGTACAATTCATACATACACATACAGAAAGAATGCGACTAACAAACATATAAAAGAGAAATAGAAAGAGAAAACGAATGAACGATAGAAAAAAAAAAAAAAAGGCGAAAGAAAGACATTGAAACTAACATGTAAACACATACATACATTGCGCAAACGGAAATGCAAAATGTGAAAATGTTGAATGAAATTAAGCGAGAAAATGTGTAGACAAAAAGCATCAAGTATTTGAGACTTTTTCATTCTGCTCCAAAGTTCCAAGTGATGATGTGCTTCAAGCAATTTATGAAAACTAATTAGAGCATGCAATTGAAGTTTTGCGTTTCGTTCGTTTCGTTCGTTTCATAAATTTTCTTCGTTGTTTTGTTCAATTTTTTTTTTTTTTTTTAATTTCAAATTCATCTTCTTCTTTTTATCGTTTTCATATTTTATTGCTGTTTGACAAGAAGAAGAATGGTTGAAAAATATCCGACAAAGTGAAATTGAAAAGTTGATGCTGCAACCATGACATAGTGACTTATTTGCCGATTCTGAGCTTTGCATGTTTGGAGCGCATTTTGAAGATGAAATTCCATTAAGCACAGAGAGAGAAAAAACAAAAATAAAAGAAATAGTGAAAGACACAGACTGAGATAGATAAATCGAAAGACTGAGTAAAAGGATAAAGTGGATCGAGGAAAAAGAAGAAATAAAACAAAAAAAAATAATAATACACAAACACAAACGAAACAGCAACATTCGACCCTAATCAAATCAATTACATCGAAGTTGCGATGTGCATTGAATTTCGTTTTTGTTTTCATTTTACTTGTTTCACATTGACAAAGTGCTTTCTATTGTTTTCCGCTATTTTATCATCAACCTTGGTTTATTAATAATGTTATAATATTATGTATAGAATGTTTACAAAGCGTAACCAAGTGTTTGAATGTGTATTTTTTTGTTTTTACTTGAAATTGACCTTTCTCATTTTAAGCAAGAACTTACTTTAATTTTCATTTGCATAAACATCCATAATTTTCTTAGACAAACATTTTTATTATAAAAATGCAAAGAGAGAGAAAGAGAGAGAAAGAGAGAGAGAGAGAGAGAGAGAGAGAGAAAGAGAGAGAGAGAGAAACGCTCACACACACCGAATGGGAAATACGAAAAATTTAGTCGATTTTTATGCCGTCTTCGTGACGGTTGGATTTGTTTTGTGTTTCATTTTCATTTAAATTGATTGAGGAAGGGAATTCAATTCGAATTAATATTTTACTTTGCAAAAACCAGTGCTCGTCACTAGCTTATTCAATTATTTATTGGAAAGTAATATGGAAAATGTTCAATGTCGTTGTCGTTGTCGTTGTCGTCATCGTCAACATATACACTGTGTTTTTTTTTCTTTTTTGGTTCCATTACGCAATTATCATTATGAATTTAATCAACAAAATTTGTTGTCGTTTTTTTTTTGCGCCATTGTTGTTCGATATAGTGATGTATACAAACCGATATGATATTATGGAAAACCGAAAATGAATCGAACAAGCCGCATTCATACATAGGCAAATTTGAATACATTAGTTAGTGATTTGGGTAGAAGAGACTAATTGAAATATTCGACTTTGTGAATTAATTGCTGAAATCTACTCAGGTCCTTTCTCTCTCTCTCTCTCTCTCTCTCTTCCTCTTTCTTTCTCTCTTTCTCTCTCTTTCTCTCCATCTCTTTCTCTCTCTCTCTCTCTCTCTCTCTCTCTCTCTCTCTCTCTCTCTCTCTCTCTCTCTCTCTCTCTCTCTCTCTCTCTTTCTCTCCATCTCTTTCTCTCTCTCTCTCTCTCTCTCTCTCTCTCTCTCTTTCTCTCTATTTCTCTCTCCATCTCTCTCTATCTTTTTGAAATGGTATTACGGTTCGACCACTTTGTTCCTTGTCACAATTGATTTTGCACATTACTCCATTCTCTGATTGATATGGTCTCTGTGTGATTGTTTGTTTCGTGATGAAGTAAATTCAAATGACGTTGCAGCGCATAATGTTCATGGTGACACGCGGCTATTCTGCCCATGTATGGTCATGCTGATATCGCTAACATTGTATTGGAATGTGCGTGTAACGCGTAATATTATTAATACATATGGCCGTTTCTTATTTTCTTATGTTTCACATCCACATATTTGTGTGTGTGTCTGTGTGTGTATATATGTGAGAGAGTTTTTTTCCACTATGCATGTCACCAAGTTTTTTCCATTTTTTTTCCTCTGTTCCATTCGGTTCATAATATTTCCTCACCTCTTTATCAGACGATGTAAATAACATGATATGCGCTTATGTTTTCGTAAACGAATCGAAAATAAAATAAATTAGCTTATCGTTTATTGTGATAGATTAAAATCTCACGCGATATGCCATTTTATTCGTTGTCATGATTGCCAATTCTATGTGGTTTCTTTCATTCTCTTCTATTTCTTTTCGTTTCATTTCTTCGTCGCTTTCTTCTTGCGACTGATTGTTTCATAATTTCATTTTATTTATTTATTTTTTTTTTTTTTTTGTACGCATTTATGCTGCAGTAACATACCACCAATTTTGGCAACCATCAATTTCTATATGGTATGTTTCGATTTTTGTAAATATGTGTGCTTACTTGTATGTGTTTCTATAAGGACCGTTGCTCTATTAAGTTCAATGCACAAAATTGCGGCGGCATTTTATTTCTCTTTTCATTTGAATCGGTAAATGTTTTACCAGCAATACAATTTCTAGACAAAAACCGAGAGAACCTTTCAAAAGGTTCCCATTTTTACCAGCCAATAAATTGAAATTAGATAAATTGCGAATAAAAAAAAAATTAAAAGAGAGAGAGAGAGGGAAGAGAGAGAGGAAGAGAGAGAGGGAAGAAAACAAAAGGAGAGAAAGACAGAGAGCGAGAGAATGATTATGAAGTAGAAGCAAAGAGGAAAGAGGAGAGACTGAGTGAGTGAGTGAGTGAGTGAGTGAGAGAAAGAAACAGTCATTTACAGAAGAATACAGAGAGAAAGAGACAGGGGAGAGAGAGATTGAAAATGTAAAAGGGTGTAAGAGAGAGACAGAGAGCCATGGAGATAGACAGGGTGAAATGATTGAAGAAACAATAATGTAAAATTACCAATTACCATGTATATGTATAATATGCAATATATGAAATGGCTGGTAAAGTCAATGTCATTGCTATCATTAATTTGTTATTGGTTTAATTGCGGCTGCAGTAAAGAATGGCACCAGCCAACAACATTTTCATATACAATCAACGAACGAACGAATGAACCAAACAAACAAACAAGTAAGCAAACAAAAAGTGTTTTTCGCCGAAAATGGTGGTTTTTTTTTGCACTCAAAAAAGGCTTGAAAAGGTAATATTATGTCGGTGTTGTGTCGATATGCAATCAAATTAAAATCATAGAATATTCGCCAATGTTCGTCAGTGTACAGTGATAACAAAAGCTCTAGACGAATATTTTTAGGCTCTTTTATTAAAATGCACATAAGCAAAATGATTAAAATGAGTGGTAAATTAGCTTTTGAATTGAATCGTGTCTACATGTTTGGTTAAAGCCACAGAATGAACAACAGTTATGACAAATGGTCGTCAAAATGAATTCATTTGCGTAGAAGCGTCTTGATTTTAATTCAAAAAGTTCGCTGACGCACATTGACAACACAAAAATGCCAGCCAAACCAATTTAAAATGCCAACACTTTAAAAGCAAACGTGCCAAAAATAGAGTCTGTTCAAACTAATGGCAATGTTTGAAATGCACGCAAAATTCGAATGACTAACTGACTTATTCAAAAGAAAAACCAATAGAGGGTTCACTTTTTCCACGTGATTTAATCAAAACATTTTACTTCTTCGATGGCATTTGGCTGAACAATTTCCAGTATTTTTTCTTCATCTTTTTTTTTTACCATTTTGCTTGTGTGTCGCGTTCGTTCATTTGCCGCGCATTCTCATACTCTTCACTTTTCCACGAATTATTCAATTTGGTTGCTTTGTTTGTTTTTATTTCTTTGAACATGTTTTCTTGGCTCTCAAAATCTCTTTTGCATGTTCGCACCATATTGAGCATTCATTGCTGAATTTGATGAGATGCCAGCATAGACGTTAACCCATTATACACACACACAGACATAAATGCGCAAACATGTGTAGTGAAATATATAGACATCTTTGGCATATGAAACGATGTGGAATGTTGACAGTGGCTCTTGATCGACAAGTGCTTAGCGATTTTGGTCCTAGCAAAATAAACGGAATCAACAAGAGCACTTTGTTGTTGTATGCTCGCTTGCTTGCTTCACTGACAAATATCGCGTTTTATGTGAGGTTACTCTCTCTCTCTCTCGCTCTCTCTCTCTCTTTCTCTTTCTCTCTCTCTCTTTCTCTCTTTCTCTTCCAGCCTCTCTGTCCCATTCCACACTTTCAACCCAAGCATTTTTCATTTTAGACGCATTCAAAGAATGTACACAATCGCAGTTTGTTTAATCCACCTCGGAAAAATCGAATCGTCTGATGAATTCAAACTGAATGTCTTTATGCTGATTTTGTTCGCAATTCACTTGAATTGTACAATTCAACAATGCATTTCATGTTTTTTGCTTGCCATGAAGAATGCTTTCTGCATTTTATTCCTTCTTTCGCGTTCTCTTTTACGCTTTCTCTCTCTCACCCTCTCTCTCTCTCTCTCTCTCTCTCTCTCTCTCTCTCTCTCTCTCTCTCCTCTCTCTCTCTCTGCCACTCTCTCTTGCCCTTTTCTCCCTTTCTCTTTTATAACATGGCAAAGCGTCCAATGCTTGTTGAGCGGCATGAATGAAGGGAAAATATATCATATTTATTTGTGTAACGCGTATATGACACACTGACAATAGAAAACGTACATACACGCGTGAGCTTCACTCAGTGAAAAATATCATTTTGATCAATAAGTTATTAGATTTATTTGTTTTCACTCTCATTCATACAGTACGAATCATACTGTTCATATTTGTGATGCTTTACAGTGGTAACACTATTCCAAGTGCTTTTCATTCTTGAGTTTTGATGATGTTTTTGATACGATGCACGGTTTGTTAATGCCATTGATCTTATTCGTAAAACATTTTGAGCCGCAGCCATTCGTACATTCATTGGAATAATATACTTAAAAGGATCTACATTCGAACATGTAACAGCATATTATAATCGAATATTATTACATTCGTTTTATAAATGTGTTTGCATCTCATATTGAATGTGAAGAAATGTGATTATGTTGTTGCTTTTGCATGTTCAACTCCGATTTAAATTCTTCAATTTTCAATGTTCAATGGGAATGAAGGCGTTCATTCTTTACATATATATATATATTTTTTTTTTTTTTGTTCGTGTTTTTTTTTCTCTCAATTCTGTCGCTGTTGTTGTTTGTGCTCTTCCGAAAAAGTTCTTCTTTTCCGAAAAGTGTTTTGCTGCTTTTCGTATATCTTTTAACAAACGGCGATTGTTGTTTTCGTTCGAATTTTTTTTTTTTCATTTCCGTACTAAATCACTGCCTCGGGCTTTGAAAAGAACACACATATCACAACATAATTTGTGGAAGTGCCGATAAGAAAATGTTGACGAATTTTTGTATTTATTGATCTAAAATCGATTTCAATACATTTTTTGAAATAATTTGGTTGAAAACGAATGCCTTTGCCATGGATAATTATAATTTTTAATACAAAAACTCTTAACAATCACAATACATACAAGTATTACCGTGTTGTGAAACAATTCAAAACTATTGTCTACATTAAATACTTTTTTTCCGTTGTCATTTCGTTGGTTCGTTAAGTTTAACAACACGCATTTTGTATTTCTACATAAGCCGAAAGGACCACAGAAAGAGAGAGAGATGGAGAGAGAGAGATGGAGAGAGAGAGATGGAGAGAGAGAGATGGAGAGAGAGAGAGAGTGGAGAGAGAGAGAGAGAGAGAGAGAGAGTGAGAGAGAGAGAAAGAGAGAAAGAGAGAGAAAGATAGGGCCAGAAACGCAGAGGAAGGGATAGGAGAAGCCAGAAAGAGTATGATTGAAATGGAGAGAGGGAGTGAGAGAGAGAGAAACAGAGAGAGATATATAGAGTGAGATATATGGGCAAGCCGGTAGAATGTGAGAATTTAAATGGAAGATAGAGATCGACCGGAATGTGAACAAAAAACGTAGAATTTCCTTCGTTTTGAATATAATTTTCAGTTGAATAGGATTTTGTGTACCCATGGAAAAGCCCAACAAAACATGCATATGACAAGAGATAGTGAGAGAATGAGAGGAAAAAAAAAACCTAACACGTATAGCATCCATTCATTTATTCACTCTCTCACTTATTCACTCTCACTCTCTCTCTCTTTCTCAAAAGAACAAATCGAAAAAAAAAAATGTGTTGAACGTGAAGAGAGTAAGTGGAAAAAAGTGCGCCCAGTACTAACAGCAGGGGAAAAAAAAATTGGGAAGAGCGCGCTCTGACAACACCGACAGATTATTCAAATGAATCAAAATGGAAAATAAAATCGCAAATTTTAAATTGAAGTCTATATGCATAATTGTGTGTACTTCAATGGCACCCCGAACAAGTCACAGTTAGAAAGACGATAGACTGTTCCAGAGTTATATGCACATGTCATATACTTCAGCATACACAGTTATTTTATCTTAATTCTTCTAATGTGCTCAGATTGGGAGAATGTGGGAGAATGGCGAAACAGAGAATGAAAAAAAAAAAAAATCTAAAGTACATATTCGCAATAATGAAAGTAAAGAAGAAGATGAAGTAGAAAAATTGCCGTCCCAAGTGTGTATATGGAAAAAAAATACGCGACATCCAATGAATGTATGAAAATAATAATGACAGCCAGAGATGCGGAATGGAAAAAAATAAGAGAAAAAAGAACACACACATACAGTGAGAGAGAGAGAGAGAGAGAGCATTCGTCTTCGATTGACTGAATCAACTTTGTGCGTGGAATTTCGATTATCGTCACAACCTTTAATTTCCTTCATAACATCACATTTTAATGTTTCGGTAATCGCGATGTCATTATGTATATAAATAATGAATCGAACAGAGAATATGCGACGCATACAAACTTTGCGTGAGTTGTATGATCTTCGTTTGTTTTCTCTCTCTCTCTCTCTCTCTCTCTCTCTCTCTCTCTCTCTCTCTCTCTCTCTCTCTCTCTCTCTCTCTCCTCTCTCTCTGTCTCATTCCCTGGTTATTCAGCAGCTTTTGATGGCATTCCAGTTCATTCCGCTTCACATAGCTCTCCTTTTTATATTTTCCACTCCAGACTCTAGCAATTGCACTCTCTCACATATTTCATTCTGCCATTTCGTCTGATGCCATTCATTGTCTTATGCATGGCCAACGTCAATTTGGTTGTACTTTAACGATGTACGCGTGTACAAACTGTATTATATGTATGTGTTGTCAAATGTTTGCTTTCATTTGTGATTGCAATGAATAGAGAGAAAAAAAAAACAACAACAGACGGAGATACAAACTCCTATGTATTACAAAGATACAGAAAGAAGGGAAAAGAGAATGAGAAATAGACAGGGGCATAGAGAAGGAGCCGAACTAGAGTAAGAGTAAAAGTAAAAAGAAAAAGTCATTATTCGCCATTTTTCTTGTTCAAGTAGCTTTTGCTCATTTTTAGTGGCACAACCACTCTATTTTACTTTATCAAAATTTCCTATTCGATGAAAAAGTGCGCTAGACTTATGGCAATTGTCGCTATATTCTCACACGATGATTGACTCTTTCTTCTTCATTTTAATTTTTTTTTTTTTTTTCAACTTTTGCTCTTTCGCAAACTCTCTGTATCTTTCATTTTCACTTCATATTTCTCTTGCTACAAATCTATCAATCTCTCACCATCACCTCCTGACTCCTTCGTTTTCTCCCTTTTTCACTTTTTTCAAAGGTGCCCTACTCGACTATTCATCCAAATAATATATGGCCAAAGGAAAATGTGTGTGTGTGTGCAAAATATGTTTGTTTGGAAAATGATGAATTTTGTCGTTCATATTAAGATGGTTTTTCTTGAATTCCTATTCTCTCCTATCTCTCTCTCTCTCTCTCTCTCTCTCTCTCTCTCTCTCTCTCTCTCTCTCTCTCTCTCTCTCTCTCTCTCTCTTCCTATTCAGTCTTGCTATCGTAATAATTATAACATACATATACATAAAAAAATGTTTTTTTTCCAATTCTATCCAATTCTAATGCATATGGTTATTACATCAACGTGTCGATTGGCCTTTTCTTCTAAATGCATTTCAATTTTATTATTTTTCGTACGCTGACAATTTTGTTTTCATCTTCTTTGGCTATTTTATTTTTTTTTTGCTTTGTTGCACTCTTTCAATCATTCTTTTCCAAGATTCGCTCGCTTGCTCTTTCAAACATACACACACACACACACTCCATCCATGTTCAGTGTTCACATTGTTCGGTTAAGTTAATTAAACGCCTTCCATCATTTCGTCTGTTATTCATATGAATTTCAATGAGTGTGTGTATCAGCGTGAAAAAGATGATGTGGCAGATGAAGAGGTTGAAAGAAAGAAAGAAAGAAAAAAAAATAGGTATGGAGCGTTGGCAGCTCCTCTGGTTATTTAACTACTGTCGCAGTTGGTACACGTTGTCATTAAATTGTGTGTACGTGCAGCTAGCTTTTTTTCACGACATTTGTCTACAACTATTATTATACATATTTCATCCAAACACATAAGCACTTATTTCGTTTTTCATCCATTGAATTCACAGTTAGATTGATAAAGTGAGTTATTTTTCCCGTTTTCCAGTTTCATATTATCGTCTCTCCTCCCCCCCCCCCCCACCCCCTCCAAAAAAACCAATTGTATGGGTATCTCGTCTTCACTTCCAATTCATATTTTTTTCTTTTTTTTTGTTCATCCACTTCTCTTTCTTCATTTCATCATCATCATCATCTTCTTCTTCTCTATCTATTCCACATAACATTCTATTGCCATTTTTAGCATTATCATTATGATTACAGATGAATAGAAATATTTGTCAATGGGTTCAGAAATCTTTTCATATTTTCATGTTATTTCCTTCTTTTTTTTTCTCTAACTCTCTATCTATCTCTCTCTTCATATTGTCCCTTTCTCTCACATTTTTTCTGATTTAATATTTCCTTCATTCTTTTCACTCTTGTTATGTGTGCGTTCGTTTCAATGGAACGATTTCATTATTCAGTGTCGACTCCGACTGATTGCATTTAGACATTATGACGGATTTTACACATTTATAAAAAAAAAAAAAACATTGTAACTGTGGGTGATATGACTTATATCTGAATCGAGCTATTCAACTCACTCTTCGCTTAGCGCTTCGATACAACCCGAACAAGCATAAAAATAAACTGAAACATTTGAAATTCAAAAAGAGAAAGAGAGATTGTGAAAATGACGGCTAACATACAAGCATTTCATATTCACGCAATATATCATGCAATTATTACCTATTCCAAGCTCTTCGATTTTTTGTTCCATGCATTTCAAGTCCCTTTTACACCTTTTTTCTCTCGCTCTCTATCTCTCTCTCTATCTTTCTTTCTCTCTCTCTCTCTCTCTCTCTCATCTCTCTCTCTCTCTCTATCTCTCTCTCTATCTCTCTCTCTCTCTCTCTCTCTCTCTCTCTCTCTCTCTCTCTCTCTCTCTCTCTCTCATTTGTCAAAAGATCGTGCCTTACATCCGAATAACAAATTATTGCATACAATTGAACTTAAATTTGAATGAATTGCGACACACACACACGCACAAAAATAACCGAGGGAAATCGTCACATTGTTTCAATGAAACGTTCAACGTTTTCAAGTGCGAAATTGTTGTTATTAGGTTCCAAGTCTAATTATAGAATTCAATCGTCTTGTCTGATAATCGATGTGATGATAATGATGATGATGATGATGATGTTTGTCTATTCGCAATTCGAACATTCATGCACTTAGCATTCTTTGCATTTTGAATGAAAACAAATATTTGGTGCACAAATTTTTCAATCGAATAAATATCGCGCTACGAGGAAAGCTCAATGTTTTATTCAGAATAAAACGTATTCTTGTCAACAGACAAAACGAACAGCCGACGTCCGAAGGCAATCTGTTTTCATTTTTCGTTTTTCAACATTTCTGTTTCGTTTTTGAGTAAATATTTCATTCATTGCGATGAAGAAATATTCTCCGCATTTTTTTTATTCTCTTTTTTTTTTTTGTTGTTTTTGATTTGATTGATTTGGTCTCATGTGAGATATTTCAAAATCGTAAATGTCAAAAAATGACGGAAATTTTTCTTTTGATTTTTGATGGGCTGTCTGTCAGCTGACACGGTTTTATTCGTATTCGCAAGAGCAATAATTAAAAATTCAATATCATTTTCGAGAATAAGTGAGAAAGATAGAAATAGAAACCAAATTAGAGATAAAAAAAAAAAATAGAGAAAAATTTCATTTAAATATATTACGACATGCCAATCGTGATTGGTGTCCGAAATATTTGAATTGAATTTGAGACGCAGGCCAAATACAAAACAAAAAAATGAATAAAAAAAAAGAATAAAAAAAATACAGTCATAAATACTTGTTCTAAATACATAAAATGATGGCGAAAATTTCTTTAGCCGTTAGTAGCCGAAATTTCAATTATACATTGGATTGGCTCTGTTTACATTAGATATTGATCGAAGTTGACGAGAAAAGTGCGATATGGAGCGAGAAAATGCGAGAAAATGAGAGTGAGAGAGAGAGAGAGAATGCGAGAGAAAGAGAGAGAGAGAGAGAGAGAGAGAGAGATAGAATTAGAGAGTAAGTGAGATAGAATGAGTAACATTGTATTCAATAACACGCACAGACAGGGAACAAATAAACAGTTTCAAATAAGTTTGGATAAAGCGATGAGATTCGAATTGGGGAGATTCGCTTCTGTGAATTTGTTTCCATTTTTTTTGTTTCATTCAGTCTCATTTTGTGTGTGTTTTTTTTTTTTTGTGTAAATTTGTTCGATTGATATAAAAGAGTCGACTGATTCCAATGCAAAGTTCGGTACATATCTATAATTGAATAATACGTTATTGAACTTATGTAAATAATTACTAATTTAAAATGTTCAAATTGGTTACAATGGCACCGTGGTTGGTTTTACATTGCCCGATATGGAATGTACTCAAAATTGAAAAAAAAAAACCTATTCTCTCTGTTTCATCCTAATTCACGTGATTTTTTCCTCCTTTTTTTTGGTTATTGATTCCTTTTCGTTATCCTCGCTCTTGGTCTAGGAATTGAAAACACAGTGTGTTTGTTTGTTTTTTTTTTTCTCGTCGATTTTTTCGGGAAAAAATGTTTGGGTTTGATGATTGATTGTTGGTGTATATAGGTTCTGTACGTCATACGATATGCAACCGCTTACGCGGTTTTCTGTTATTTCACCATTAAAATTCTGTTTGTTTGGATTGTTGGCCCATCGTATGCATGGGTGTTCATTCGTTTGGGTTTCGTTCGATTTAATGGTGTTTCTCTCTCTCTCTCTCACTCTCTTTCCCTTTCTCTCTCTTGTCTTCTTCTTTTTTTTTTCCGACGATATTTTATTCCAAAAGTTTATTTACTTTGAATAATCTAATAATGGAAAATTGAATCCATACTCTGTTGCGCTTATATTTCTTTTCGTTGTGTGTGTGTGTGTATTTTGCGCTTTTTTTCTCTATCTCTATATTTGGTATATGTGTATGTGTGCATGCTATTCATGCTCCTTTGAATATGACCCAATATGTATCAGTCGACTATGTGCTTACCATTATTGAAATTTCAGCAAATTTAATTGCGCCGAATTTTTACTCTATCTCTCTCTTTCTCTCTTTATCTCTCCCACTTTTTCTCCATCTCTTTCTATCTACCTCTATTCTCTCTCATTTCCTCTTGGTCATATCGCAATCGATAATTGTTTTTATTTGCATGTACGCGCACGTTTTTTTTGTTTTTTTTTTTTTTTTATCTTTCGATTGAATCCATTTTCTCTGCATCGAGTCGCGCTTTTATTTGCGAAATTTATTGAATTTAAAACGAATTGTTTGCCCACTTTCTGCTAAGGTTTTTCTCTCTCTCTCTCTCTCTCTCTCTCTCTCTCTCTCTCGACAATGGTCTCTCGTTTGGTCCCCCCCGTTAACTAATTAATTTTCAATATTTACATTGGTTGTTTCAGCTGACGCAAAGATAGAGGAATAGGCAAAGAGAAAAAAAAAAGTACAAAACCAAGCAAAGTAATCGGTTTATAGTTAACCGCTTATGTGCGGCCCAGTTACAGAGTTCGAACAAATGAAAAAGAAAAAAAATTTGTTTGGTATGAATGTTTGTATTAAATGTAGTTAGATTTTAATGTTATTGCAGTGTTACCGCATAAAATGATTGAGATAAGTGAAGTTTTCGCCGCTCGCGCGTTTTTTTCCTCTGATATATATGTATAATCAATTGTTTGCTCAACTTGAACAACCCGCACAATTATACGCAAACAGAGAGAGGGAGAGAGAGAGAGGGAGAGAGAGAGAGAGAGAGAGAGAGAGAGAGAGAGAGAGAGAGAGGGAGAAAGAGAGAGAGATAGAGATAGAGAAAGAGAGAAAAAAAAAATCCATTATTTAATCCGTTTATTCGATCTTTCTCTGTTGTGCAAGAATTAGAGTATGCGATATATCTAATAATGATAGTAATAACACAGCTAATGCCATCAATTCTACTTGTTATTAAATCGAATTCGAGGAAATGAAGCAATGGACGAAAATTGTTTTTTAATTGTTTTTTTTTTCACTTCTTCTTCTTCTTCTTCTTTTCCATTTTCACCAACCATTTCTCAGTACAATGAAAGCATTCCACGCTAATCGATGATACCAATCAAACTGATAAAATGGTACAACATCCCTAAATCGGATGTAATTGTTTATGCATTTGTATTTTGTCATAATTTTTTTTTTTTTGTTCGCTTTAATTTGCTCTGTTATTCAGAAAACGGATGCCACTATAACATCAACAAAACACGACATCGACAAAACAATACAATGTATAGGCCTTTTGTTCGTTCGATCCTAATCAATAAGATATGATAATGCATTTGTTAAAGAGAAAAAATTATGACAAAGAAGAAAAAGAAGAAGAAGAAGAAAGAGGAGAAAAACTCGTTAGTATATCCAAATGGACACCAAATTAATGAATAATTTCATTATATAATTTTTCTATTTTTGATCATATTCCATTTTCCGAAAACAACTCATTAATATACATTTCAAGAGAAAATAAAGAGAAAAAAATTGAAGGAAAAAGTTACGTACAAAAGAGAAAAAACTACAATGAAACACAACAGTTTTGTACATTTGGTAAAAATTTAAGCTTTAACTTGACACAAATTCAAGTTTTAGCCAAATACAGTGTACCGAGTACAAAGCAATACAAATCGTTTCACAATTTATTCATATTCGGATGAGATTTTTAGTGCAATTAATATCAATATCCAATTATCATGATAAGAAATTAAATATTCATTTTTATCAAATGAAATGTTTTGTTATAATTTGCTCTAAGTGAAATGCAATTAACAAATAAATTTGGGAAAATATAAACCATTTTTGACATACATTTTCTCTTTAATTTCTTTTTATTTCTCATTTGATTTTGATGTTTTTTTTTTTTCCTCAATAAATATTCAAACGAAAATTGAAAACAAATTTTTTTTTTTTTGAATATTCTTTGTGGATTAATTGGCCATTGGATAATATTAAAAAAAGTGAAACATCTGTTATTGTGTCATGTTGATAAGCAATTGTTTAGCTTTCATTTAAAATTGCTTTAAATTTGACACTGGTTCAATTTGCATCAAATCATATTTATATATTTTCAATACTGTGCTTGCAGACTCTTTGAACTCGTTTATATTGAAAAGGTTAAAGGTTGGCTTATTTTGAATGATTTCAATTCAGTTGTATTTGCTTTAAATGTTCTCACAATGCTCGTCATCACATAAAATGTATGAAAACAATGCAATTATTTAAACGTGTTATAATCTTCTTTCAATTTAACCATAAATTTGATTATCGATTCGATTATTGTGTGCACCGCAAGCAATTGAATATTCGATAGAGTGGAATAAAAAAAAAAAGAACACACACACACACACATATGCCAATGAATTATATGAAATGAAAAAAACAAAATAGTGGAGCTTTTTTGTCGCCATAGTGCTATGTATCACTTGAAAACTACTAATTCATATTCACACCGTTTATGAGTGGCATTAATAAGTGCATCGTATACCTTCGCGTATTTTATTAATGTTTGGATTTTTATTCGCTCTCTCCTTCTCTCTCACTCTCTTTCTTTTTTTCTCGAAATGAATAACATGCAAGTCCTTTGCTCTTTTCATTACCTCCACCTCTCTGCTTTTCTTTTTACATATTTCTCTCTCTCTTCTCTCTCTCTCTCTCTCTCTCTCTCTCACATACACACAGTGTCACACACACACTCACTCTCTTTCACTGTCAAATGCATTCATTTTTTTTAAAAAGCCTAATATTTACCCAGTGTATTATTAATTCAATGCTTATTTAATCGCAATATTGTGTGTCAGATTATTTTGTATTCCGTCTGTTGAATTAGTTATGAGATTATAAAATAAATTTTTGCAATGAATGAAAAAAAGAACGGGAGAAAGAGAGAGGGAGAGGGAGAGGGTGAGCGAAAGGGAAATTGGCTAATATTGAATCAATTTTTCCATATACATATTTATTTCAATTCTAATGTGCTAAAGCATAAAATGATGGAAATCGATGTTGTTAAAATTGCGTGTTGGAACCGATTAAAATTTTGAAAATGAAAATCGCATAATTTAAACAATGTGTTATATTGTAAATTGCTATTGCGTCGGAATAAGTGTTTAAAAAATTTATGTAAATGGACAATTTAAAACGGCGCACAGAAAATGTATGTGAGATCGAGAGTGAGAGGAAGAGGAAGAGGAAGAAGGCAGAATGCCATGTAAAATGTTAAGTAATATGCTGGTCCCGTTTGATTGTATGCACTGATTGCATTCTGCAAAAATTTTTGTAAAAATCAACACACAAATATTAAAATGCATTCCGTCTCAGTGATGTTAAATATGCATAACATATAAATAACGATGTTTCACTTGGTTTTGCTCAAATGTTTTTTTGTAATGGCTTTACTCAAAGAGAGTGTAAGAGAGAGAGATAGAGAGGGAGAGAGAGAGAAGGAGAGAGAGGAGGAGAGAGAAAGAGAGAGAGAAGGAGAGAGAGAAGGAGAGAGAGAAGGAGAGAGAGAAGGAGAGAGAGAAGGAGAGAGCGAAAGTGTAAGAGAGAGAGAGAGAGAGAGAGAGAGAGAGAGAGAGAGAGAGAGAGAGAGTGTAAGAGAGAGAGAGAAAAATTTTGGTTTATTTTCTTCCATGGAATATCAGTCTCAAACACGTTCACTTTGCATGCATTCACCATTGCGTGAGTGTAAAATAGATTCCATAAAATGTAAACACCGTCAAAGAAGTGGCATTGTGAAGCATTACAAATTCAACAGATTTGTTCATATTTGTTGTATCCGATGATCAAGTAGCAAATGAATGAAACTGAACAAATTAAATGTAAAGCTGACATGGTTTTTTTTTCTGTGTTTTTTTTTTGTTTTTCTCTCGTCATCTTTGACGTTTCGTTTCGTTCAAAGATAAATAAATTGCGTAGCTTTTTACACGCATTGACCATGGTCTCGTGCAACTAGTTCAATTATTACAAATGATTTATGCATATGGGTGCGAATGGCGTTGGCATATACACAAACATATATATATATATACTTAACTAACTAATGTATAAATAAAAATAAATATAAAAATAAAAACAAAAATTATTAATGCTGATTTGAGACGTTGTTGCACGTGTGACATGCCATATTGTAAAAGCTTTCGTGTTGACATTACCATAGAAAAGTTTTCGTGTTGAATGGTTTACTGTGTCTGTATTTGGTGTTCAGTGTCCACCCTACTTATGTTAAATCTAATCAATTAAATGCAATGGTGCGAGGGCGATGGATGAAACACATGTCGTCGCTATGTTATTCTTAGCATCATACAAATTGTTGAAACAGTTCTCCAAACTGAAATGGGAAATCAACTATGAACGTTGGACAATGTTCACCTGTGTGCAAATTTTCTTCTTTTTTTTTTTTTTTTTGCCCATCGACATTGATATTTTCGATTGGATAGAAAATACCGTATCGCCACTATGTCAACGTCAATATGCGATGTTTTGAACACGACAACCAAACCAAACCAAACCATCTGACTATTTTCGAAACATCATGTAAAATCAAAGAAAGGCAGAGAGAAAGAGAGAGAGAGAGAGAGAGAGAGATATATATAGAGGAAGAGAAAGAAAGAAAGAGAGAGAGAAAGAGGGAAAAAGAGAGAGTGTCAGCAATGGAAAGAGCAACCGAAACTAGAGCATAAATGAAGATCGACATACACATACACGGGAAACATTACGTTTATTTGTTCGACCGTATTTCTCTCTCTCGATCTCTCTCTCTCTCTATCTCTCTCTCTCTCTCTCTCTCTCTCTCTCTCTCTCTCTCTCTCTCTCTCTCTGTTCACAAAATCAATGATTGTGGATAAAAACATTTGATGGGTCGTCTTAATTGCTATTTTTAAAATAATTGGATTACTTTCGCATTGTATTTTTATATCGAATGGCGGTCGTTTTTGGGTGTATTTTCAATAGTTAATGTCGATTTACCTGTCATTGTCGTTAAATATAAATTGTGTACACAGAAGACACAAACACACAAACACCCCCCATCCAAATACAAAAACGGAAAATCACATCGTCACATGTTCATAAATAGTTCGTAATGCTTGACATTGTTTTGCTACTTACTCATTTGCAGAAAACTCATGCTCATTTTCTCATGAGATAACTTTGATTAGAACACCAAATCGGAATGTGTCACACATTAATTTAATCTGTTGGTTGCGCTTTCTCATCGCATTCTACCAAATGTCGATTGAAGGGAAAAGTTTTTCTACATTTTGTTTTTCACAACATATTTGAACGATGATGAAATACTTTTTGCAGCAGCAATAGAAACGAAATAGAAATCGTCGACATTACATAGATTGGTTGTCGATTTTTCCATTTTTTTTTTTTTTTCATTTCTGCTCATCACTTGATTTTAGTGTAGAAATCATTGATAAACTAAAATGTTCCTCCTAAAGTAAACTAAACAAGATTTTTTCGATCAATTGCTAAACTGAATGAATTCGTAATATAAAATAGTTTGACGTCATTTGGTTTCGCAATGATTTGCAATCGATGGTGCATTCAAAGTAATTCTTGTTATCGCTTGGGTCGAAACATATTATTCAACATTGTTAAATTATATTCGGGTAATAGATGCGCGTAGACAATCCCAAAATGTGAATATTCTTGAGGAGATGGAAGGAAGAAAAAGGAAGATGAGATGGCGCAAAGAGAAAAAAAAAAACCAATTATTCAAATGCGTTTGAAAGCGAATAATTGATCTTGGCCCCAAACATCATGAAAATTAATCGCGCAATGTTTTCCCCTTGAGTTGTGCTTTACGAGCACAATAAGTTCAAGCTCTTTTTCCCTTCCTTCTCTGTGTTTCTAATATGTTTCTCTGTTTCTCACTATCGTTCGTTTTGTTCACTTTATTTTTATTTTGGGAAAATGTGGACGCGGTACGCACATGCACACGCACATTTTATCTATTCGATGAGGCGATTCTTGTTTATATTATGGAAATAAGGACTATGCAAAATAGCTATAAAAGACGAAAGCAGAGCGCGCGACAACCCAGAAATGAGTGACGAAAAGTCGTTGAGAATTGGGCAACATCGCGTTTGAAAGAAAAAAAAAAAATGTCTCGTTTCTCATTCATCTTCTCCCTTGCTCACAATTATTTTCTCACACTCTCACACTCTCACACTCTCACACTCTCTTGCTCTCTCACTCTCTCACACTCTCTTGCTCTCTCACTCTCTCTCTCTCTTTCTCTCTCTCTCTCTCTCTCCCTCACTCTCTCTCTCTCTCTCTCTCTCTCTCTCCCTTTTTCACTCTCTCCCTCTCTCCACCTCTCTCATTCTCTTCAACTTTCAATGTGTTTCACTCTCGATTTCCAAAACATATTGCTGTGTTAAAGAAAACCGAATGGCATATAGGCAAAATGTAGCTCATTAAACTAAATCGCATTTCATTAAGTCGCCATTCTTTTTTATGTTGTATTTAGCAATCATCGCTTTTCATTTTGTTTTTCATGCATATCGTTTCGCAGCTATCTTTCGTATGAAAAGTTTGTTCGTTCCGTTTCGTTCACTGTATTGGTGCTGCTCCTTTTTCCTATCTCGATTTTTCGATTCATCTTCCATTCGACCAAAGTGTGTGTATTTGTTTTTTTTATTCTTTCTCTCTCTCTCTCTCTCTCTCTCGCTCTCGCTCTCGCTTTGTCTATGTGTTGTACTGAAAATCATTAAAGTATCTAACATGCTTTTTCTAATTTTCATTAACTTGATCTTTCCCTGTTTACTGTTCTATTGCTTCTCTATGGACAATTCATTTTTTTTTTCTCTCTATCTCTGTGCGTTGTGTTCTCAATGAATTTTGATAGGGTTTCGTTGGTTTCATTAAGTTTAGCTTTTAATAAAATCAAGTATGGTCCTTACGATGGATTTTTGTTCGTAATGAATACGTGTCTTTTTCTTTTTTTTTTTTGTCTTTATACTTCGTATTTGTGTTCACTTACTTTTCGCTGGCTGTTTGGCTGAATTTGGATAGATGGATAAATAGATCGGCCAGTAGCCGGGTTTGAGGCCGGCGTCAAATTTATAAGGTATATGACGAAGCAATCATGATTGGGTTCAGGCGGAAAATTGAGAGCAACAAACATGATTACTATTCATTGAAGCAACAATCGTCATTGTTCAGACATTTCGGGAACACAACATTTTCTTCAATGCCATTTTGTTCGTTTTCAAATAATTTCAAATGTTTCTTTTTCCTCTTATTTTTAGTTATTCTTTTTTCTTCTTTTTTTTCTGCTCTCTCTTTCTCTCTCTCTCTCTCTCTGTCTCTCTCTCTCTCTCTTTTTTCATCTCAATCATGATTCTCTTTCATTCTTCACTGCCAGGCACATTCACACATATACACACAACATTTTTATGGGTACAATAATTTTCAACATAACAGCATATTGAACGAATGAAGAGTGTGAGTGCTGAAGCGAGCATCTTTGTTGAAGTTTCATTATTACGATTATTTTTTAAAATGGAATTGTGCATCACGCCATTTCTGCCCGATTTACTACAGATACTAGAACTTGTCTCTCATTATAAACATTGATGTTGTGTGTATCGTTAAGTTTTGTTGATTGCTCGTGCTTGTGCTCACTCAACAACAACAACAGCAGCAACAACAAAAACAACAACAATCACTCACTCATTCTCGGTCTCTCTCTCTCTCTCTCTCTCTCTCTCTCTCTCTTTAGCTTGCTCTCTTTCTCAATTACAATTTCCATCTTTTTCGCTCTCTTTCATTTGCACATTCTTCGATACTGGCGTCCCCATAGACTTGCATCATCTTTTCGAGAGTGTATTATTAACAAAACAGAGTTAAAAAGAGATAGAGAGAGGGAAGGAGAGAGAGAGAGAGAGTAAGCAAAGTACAGACAGCCACTTGACATGACACCGTATTTGAAAAATAACGAAATAATTTCTCCTTTTTTTTCATCTCATTTTTCTATATATATTTATATGCTTTTTCCTATTTTCCACACTCTTTCATTCGCCCTATTTATTGTGCGCGTCTTCACTCATTCCAAGTTACGGCTTGCTGAATAGAGAAAAATACAACAGCATCAACTCTCGTTTCTTTTGAAGAATGAACTTCCTTCGAAATGTTCGGTCGATCGTGTGTTTTTTTTTCGCTCATTTTTTTTTTTTTTTTTTTTTTTTGTATTCGTGGTGCCGTGCGGTACTCTTGGAGGTTTTTTTCTCTCATTTTATTTATCTCATTCTCTTGCATTCGGTTTTCTCCCTCTCTCCCCACCCTTTCTCTCTCTCTCTCTCTCCCCATCCTTTCTCTCTCTCTCTCTCTCTCTCTCTCTCTCTTTCTCTTATTTCTCGAGAGCATATACTGCACAAATCTATTTGGTGTCTGTGCACACATCACACCGCAATATGTGTTTTTCGTGCACGAAAGCCCCAATTTCAAAGTGTTCACATCATTTCAGATCATTTTTTGAAGAGCATAGTCATACCTTATTACAAGCAGCTTACATAAGTATGTAAATTGTTTGCGCTGTCAGTTTTTAAAATTTGTAAAGTTGTTACCATGTATAAAAGGGTGGCGGATGATGTATGTGTTAGTGTGGCAACAACGATGGCCATCTCATGCACAGAGCAACATGAAAAAAAAAAAAACGCAAAACAAGAAGAAGAAAAAGAAGACAAAATAGAAATGGATAGCTGTCGTTAGAAGGGTTTCACTAAAAATCATATGTAGCATTTGTAGGCTTGTTGTGTATATGTTGAACTGAAAATGGGAAGCGTATGCATTATACACATCACTAGCACCACCATCACTTTATTCACAGTATTTT
This sequence comes from Resseliella maxima, assembly GCA_029041755.1. Classification (NCBI taxonomy): domain Eukaryota; kingdom Metazoa; phylum Arthropoda; class Insecta; order Diptera; family Cecidomyiidae; genus Resseliella; species Resseliella maxima. The sequence goes on along the minus strand of JAQOWM010000568.1, from coordinate 1,774,777 downwards.
GTTCTGATTTGTACAGATTTGGAAGTATTTTTCTGGTTCCATGTCCATTCAACGGTTGCAAGGACCGTCATAATTTACGGCCAAAGCACAAACAATACAAAACGACACAAAGCTGTGTTCGGTTCGCTTTTTTATTTTCGCTTTCGCTTGTGGGCTCATTCATTTTTGTGTATCTGTTTTTTTTCGTTCTCTCTCTCTCTCTCTCTCTCTCTCTCTCTCCTCTTAACGCTTTCTATATCTCTCTCTTCACTGATAGCTTCCTCAATTCTAAGCTCGATGGTGAACATCCTCTGTTGTTGTTCTCGGTCGTTGTTGTCGTTTTATTCATTTACTTGTATGTACGCATTCACATCGCTAAAATTGTCGTCTTGCGATATGATAATATGGATACCGGTCCGTTGATGGAGTTGTTGTCGCTTGTGCAATTCACATCTTTTTACTGAGTTTCTGTGCAAAAGCCTAAAGGTCGTCAAGTAGATGATGATTTATATACACAAATAAAATAGAGATTATGTCTCAACAGCCTTAAGTGGATACTGTTGTCGAGTGAAATTTATATTCGAGCACTCTACCTGCGCTCTCACACGTTATCTATCTTTGTCTCTTTCATTATGATACTATAAATTGGACCACCGCTGAATCATAAAGTCAGCGTACATTGATTTGAAACGAGTTAAGCGATTTCTCTGCCAAACACAATCTCTATTTCTCTTTCTCTTTCTCTCTCTCTCTCTCTCTCTCTCTCTCTCTCTCTCTCTCTCTCTCTCTCTCTCTCTCGTTCTTTGTCTCATTGTGTCTCTGTGTGTGTGCACAATATTTTTTTTTTCTTTATTTTGTTTTAATTTTTCTTCCTTATTATATTATGTTTTGTCTTTCGTACGTCGGTCAGAATTTGCTATGCGAATCTTGACAACAATCCAAGCGAACAGCCGCCCGAAACACTGAAAACAAATATACATTGTCGACAAAGTCGTTTGCACAGTATGCACGTACACAGTCATACAATATATATTTTACCATTTCTTTCAGAAAAGGAGAGTATGAATGCGACAGAGACAGAGCGAGTGAGAGAAAAACATTTTATGAAGAAAGACAACATAACATTGTTTCAGATTTCCTTTCTGATAATCCCGGCATATTCCCTGTTGGACTTCTTCCTTTTTTGCTCTTTTGCTTGTTTCCCGTTTCTTAAATTTCATTTGAGATCTGATATCAAAAAGGACCTTCGTATTTCTTACGGTTGTTGATTTCTTTCTCTCTCTCTCTCTCTCTCTCTCTCTCTCTCTCTCTCTCTCTCACTCTCTTGTTGTTTTGACTTGATTTTCTTTGCTTTAAATGTGCGTTTGTCGTTATTTCTTCAAAAGAAACAAAAAAATTTTTTTTTTTTTCACTTTCTTTCTGTTGTTCTCGCGTTCTGATTCCCTTCGCGTTTCCGGGTAACGTTTGTGACTTTATTAAAAACGGCAAGTGTAAGAACTGCGTGTATGCATAGCATTGTACAATGAACCATTAGAAAACATTGCTTGCAATTGTGAATAAGTCAAAATGAAGCGAAATGTGTAGGCAAACATGGGCAATGGATAGAGGGTGAAAATATAAGTAAAAATTCCATTATAGACCTGGTTTTATGACATTGACACTGTGCGAACTTGAAAATGAATGAATCTGATGCAAATGTAAAAAGAGAAAAATAAGAAATAAATTTCGTGTGTTTTTTTTTTTTGCGTTCTTCTTCCTTTGTCTCTGTATTGAAAACTCATGCTACATTTGTTCCTGTTAAATAAAGCAATTTGTTGAGCGCAGCAACACTCATAAACTAAACAATTTACGGATAAAAAAGGACACGGGAAAAATTTTTTTTTTTTTTCCAAATTTAGAATAAAAAGGCACTGAACCACACATTCTGTATCTTTTTACTTCTTAATATTGCCATCATCCATGTTGATGATTTCAACCAAATTTCAAAATTATTATATGGAATTATTTTTTTTTATATATACGCGTCATTTGCAGTGTGATGTTACTGGTGCGTACGCAATGCCGCACATAAAATGTATGTCTGCATTAAAAAGACTGAAGAAGCACATCGAATGACATCAGTCACGAAAGTGAAACGGAACTGAAATTCAAAACCGTTTGCAATAAATTTTAATTTCCCGTTATAAATATCAGTTTGTGCTGAGAGTTGTAAGAATGCTGTCGTGGCATTGCATTAAAAAAAAAGTGAAACGAAAGTAAAAACCAGAAAAGAGAACAAAAAAAAAAAAAAAAAAAAAAAAATGCCAACTCATTATAACCATCCAAGCAATTTGCTCACAGTTATGCACTCTTTGTGTGTGTACGTTTTAGGCACCAAAACTATGCATTTGAATGAAAGAAAGAGAGTAAAGTGCCGACGAATGCCAAAAAAGGATAAAAGATTGAGAGGAAAAGGAAACGCGGAAAAAAAATGTGATGGTTGGCCATAAGTTAAACAGGATATTCATGGTGGTCAGCGCACAAACTAATTGCTTCGACTTGGAAATGAAAATGGGCAAAACTAACTGAAATGTGATTTATATTTAACTAAAAAGGCTAAAACCGTTGCCATTTTTATGGGTTATTGCACAATATTAAATCAGTTTGAAAGAACAAGCTGCTTCAAGCCGATAATCAGCATTGAGAAATTTTCCTAGATTTGCCATCTGTCCCCTACCATTCACTTATAAACATACAGATCTAATTATTTTGTCGTGTTCTGTTTTGTGTGTGTGTGTGTGTGTGTTGATGTTGTTGTTGTTGTTGTTGTTGTTGTTGTTGTTGTTTTTTTTTTTATTGTCGCTATTGTTGTTTTTTGATTGTGATTTCTGTGCTTTTTTTCCATGTTTTGTGAAGGCGGCTAAAAAGTTTTCGAAACGATTTGTAGTTAAATAGCAAAAATTACACACGAAATGAATGGGAAAAGTTTGCGACATTCTTTTTTTTTTTCTTCGTTTACTTTTTTCCCTTGATGTACGCTACATGAATGTAAATGTGTGTATGTGTGTATGTGTATATGTGTATGTATGACTGAGCATGTTTTCAAGCATATGGCACGAGCTCTGTACCAGTATATTGCGTCTGATATGTGCTTGAACATTTCACAGCACGGAAATAAAGAGCAAAAAAGAGAACGCACGAAATAAATACGACAAATTAATGAAAATATGTCACATATTTGGGACTTTAGATTGTTATGTAGCGTTCTTGTTCTGATTCTGTTTTTTTTTTTTTGCTGTTTTTTTCTGTCTCTCTCGTTCTCTCTTTTTCGTGTGTTTTGCAGTTTCGCTGCCACCAAACATTTTATTCACACTTTTGATTTTGCGGCATTAATTTTTTTTTTTTTTTCATTCTTCCTTGTTCTTCCCGTTCGTTTGTATTTCTTGGCGCTTGGTTTGCGACCTTTTCGTTGGTTTGATGTCACTTTTATTGCCATGTATATCGGTTGCGTTCGCACTTGTATTTAAGGCTCGTTTTTGTGTGTGGATGACATAAATCTATTGCTAGAAAAATACAGATTATCACACAAACAAAACAAATAAAACTTTTCTTTTGTTCCGAGCAACGTACTGTCGTCGTTGTCGTTGTTTTTTTTTTTTCATTTTTTCGAACATTGTGAGCGCGAGCGCGTTATTTTCACTTCTTTTCAAGCGACGCGTGTGCACCTAGCAAGCCAAGCAAATAACAAATAAGTTACAGCACCAAGTGCGATTCATTTCATGCTTTCTTTATCACTCTCACGGTTTCTTTTGCTTAGTCTCGCTGGTTTCTTTGCCAAAAGCCATAATACACATATCTAGCAATTTATATCTAATGAAATGTCAAAGAATAACACCAAATGAATGAAAAGAAATGCACAACTTTACGGTACACCGTTTACTTGTGTGTATCTGTTTTTTTTCCCCCTTGTGATATGTGTGATTTTTGTTTTTATTCATCCGTTGTTTTGGCCGTTTTAATTGTGTCAACTTGGTGTATCTATTTGAGAATATGTTAAATCGTGACAAACATCAACAACGTAAATAAAAGACGTTTCAATTGGAAAAATGAACTCTGTTGAAAAAAAAAAAAAAAAAAAAAAAGAAGAGAAAACAAATATATAAAGAATGGCATTTGTAACTAACTTTTGTTTTAAAATTGTTTACGCCGACAAGTTAGACATTCCAGGTTCCATTTTCATGAATAACAAAAAAAAAAAAAAACACACACACACACACTGTATGACAACACAGTACGCACGATGTCATTTCCGTCTTCCAACACACCGTCACGTAAAAAATATATAGACGTGCATTAGGACGAATATTTAGCACAATGATGAGCACAATGGCACAGAGTACCAGGCAATGGCACACATTATTTGTCGTGTGTGAGCTTTGAAGCTCAAGCGAATGATGTAATCTCTGCGTTTAAACAATGCTTTCTTTAATGACTCCACCATAACATATGGCCTATTATATATATCGTTCCGTTATTTTTGGTTTGATTCCTTCACATTCTGCTATTTTTCTTTTTTTTTCGATCTTCCTCCTCTTGCACTCTTTCTTTTGCTCTGTGTTTGTCTCACAGTGCCAACAGTCAACGCCAACGTTAGTGTTTTGGCATTGCATATGTATATGAGTGAAAATCGGTTAAAAAAAAACAGAAGAAATAGATATGAAGCTAGAGAGGACAGAGGAATGGGAAAGCATTTCGCAAATGCACCGTCATATTAAGTAGAGCTAGAGAATAAATAAAAGTTTTAACTTCTCTAGCTTCAACTCGGAAAAGTCCACTTTTTTGTGTCTATCTGTATGTATATGTGCGAGCAACAACAAATAAAAACAAAATCACTGAAAAATGCTTCATTGTACTATTGCAACCTTTTTTTTTTTTTTTTTCAAAAAAAATCGCAAATACCAAACAATGTATTAACGTTTATGTGATCCATGCCTGTGTACATGTTTATCCCCGACAATTTTTGTTGTTGTTGTTTCTTCATTTTTGTTTTTTTTTTTTTTTTTTTTTCATATTTTTTGCTTTCGTTCACTCACTGTGCTCGTTGCTGTGATCGTTGCAAAATTAAACAAAACAAAACTTTCATTGCGAATACCATGACAAACAGTGTATGAAATAGAGAAGGGTGCGAAATGAATAAAAATGGTGGGATGGGTGCATGGCAAAAATAAAAACTAAACCAAACGCACAACACACACACACATAGTTATTTGGATTTTTATTCTAGTTTATGGCATAGAAAAGCTGCTTAAAATTTCCAACTCCAAAAACAAAACATTTTTAACAAGATACACACAGCCAGCGTGGAGCGAACATTTTCGAAATTCTTTCGTTTGAAATGCTGAATTGTTATGTACATGCATTTTGAATTGATGTTAATGCAAAGAATATGAATGTAACAGTGCATATGATAAAATATGCACAATTTCATGCATGAAATTGAACTGATAGAGCAAAAAGAGAATCAACACAATGAGATGAAAAAAAAAATGATAAAAGAGAAAGAAATGAGAGAAACGAGATAGAAAAGGACGAAAACAGAGAAATGAGCGTGAATGAAATAGAAAGTAAACTAGAATGGAGGAGAGAATGCAAAGTGAGAGAGAGAGAGAGAGGCGAGAGAGAGAGAGAGAGAGAGAGAGAGAGAGAAAGAGAGAAAGGGAAAGAGAAATAGAAAGAGAAAGAGAAAGAGAGAGAGAGAAGAGAGAGAGAGAGAGAGAGAGAGAGAGAGAGAGAGAGATACAAAATATCACATCAAACATGAAAATACCTCAAAGTCTCGCACATTAATAAAATGCCAAAAGCTCACATTGACAGCATAGCGAACAGTTCCGGACGATGGTAATATTCATCAATTTCTCATCTGATGGGTTTCCGGACCATTTACAATATATCATCATACTAACAAAAATAAAATCATCTCAACCACATAATGTTGATACTTTCTGCCTAATTTGACCAAATGGCACACTCATTACTATTAACATTCATGCGTGAGATTGCTAATTATATTCAAATGAATTTCGACATTTTATTGAAAAATCTTCGAATGTATTTCGTTTTATGTAGACTACAGGACAACGAAGAAGAAAAAGAAAGAATGACAAAAAAAAAAAAAACAACAACTTTTGTTTTGCTCCAACGCAAAAGAATCCAATTAGCATATGCCACCGTTTGTGACAGATTTTTAAATAATTTTTTTTTTTCTTTCTTGATTAATTTGAATATTAAATATTAGGTATTAAATTAAACACTAATCATCAAATTAAAATATTTTGCTTAAACGAGAAACGACTATTTTATCGTGTCCCGCGCTTTCAAACACATCTGGATGTTTGTCACAAAAATGCGGTTTTTCGCATTTTCGGTGAATTTGTTTGGTTTTTTTTTTATGTTCGGTAATGGTTTCTATTGTGTTAAATGCCATGTTTAAGATTTACGATTTCCGGTGTGAAGATCACTTGTGCATATCAAAATACCATAAATGGTATAATTTTGCAGTGTTTACAATGAATGCGTTTAATATGACCATTGAGATAAATGTGAATACTTTCCTTATTTGTTGAAGAAATGTTTTTTTCTGGGAAGTATCCAACAGATCGAATGCCGATTTCTTTGTACATTGATAATATCGTTATATTGTGTGGATTGTATTAATCCTTTCTTATGAAGAACCAGATATTATTCGATTTCTATGAAGGTCAATTAGAATTTATATCCAGTTGACGAAAATTTATTATCAAAGAAAAAAAAAATGGATTTGAAATCACAGGATGATTATAGTCGTTTCACGTTATGAAAAGCGTTGTTTAGTGTAATGAGTCAACAAACTACCATATAGTAAACAAGATGCAAATTATATTTGATGTGTTACGGCAACCAAAAACAAAACTAGTTAATATTTCCAGCCCATTAATCTTGGCAATAAAATTTGCCGCATATCGAAATCAAGAGAAAGAAGACAAAAGAAAAATTCGTTCAAAACAATTTTGCGTTGAAGTGATGCGAAGTGCAGTTTTTACAATGACTTATAAACTATGCACATCCAAGAGAGAGAGAAAGAGAGAGGGAGAAAGAGAGAGAGAGAAAGAGAGAAAGAAAGAGTAGAGATATGAAAAGAAAAGAGTAGAGAATGAGATGACAATAGCAGCAATGTTTTCAAGGCTCAAAAAATTCCGACAAACACGGACGATTTTTATTTTTCGTGTTTAATCTCATTGAATATTCACGAAATCAGTTTTTCTGCTCAGCTGTTGCTTGAAGCAATACACTGGTTTGGTTGTTAAACTCGACAAGTGCGCTTCACCAATATATTATGTAAAAGCCTGACGTCAGGCTATAAAAGAAAGAGAGAAGGAAAAAAGTAAAATAGCTAATCTGACTTTCTACACTACTTCAGTTCGTAAAGCGATGCGGAAAAAAGGTATATTGTTTATAGTGATTTTTTTTTTCTCTCTCTCTCTCTCTTTCTGTTCCTCTCACTGTCTTTGAGTGCCATTCTTATGGGCAAAATAATAGAGCGAATATTTTTGCGTGTTGCTCATTTTCATAATTTTTACATTTATTCAAAATTCATTTTCCTTTCTTTTTTGTCGATGCAAACACCCTGCGCTCTATATGTTCTCTTTTCTTCTTTTCTTTTCTATTTCGCTCTCCTTTTATTGTTTTTGCCATTCTCTGTTCGCTATTCATTCAATGTCTGATTATGCGATCCAGCACTCTTTTTTTTTTCTTTCTTTTTTTTTTCTGCACGGCACTGACTTCTATGCATATTCCATAATTTTATTTTTGTATGTGAATAATTACGACTAATTAAATTTTATTTCTATCGCACTTTGTCAGTACGAGAGTGTGTAGTATTTTTTTACATGGTATTGTTCCTTCTTCTTCTTCGTTCGGACGGTTTTGTTCGGCAAGCAACCGCTTTTATCATTTAACATGTAGAATGTAGATCCTAGATCACGGATAAAGCTGATGAAAGCTAGAAACTTTTAAAGGAAAATTTCGAGGAAGGAAGGAGAAGAGAGGAAAAGAGAGAGTGAAAGAGAGTGAAAGAGAGAGAGAGAGAGAGAGAGAGAATGAGATTGAAAGAGAGAAAAAAAAGCGTGAAATAAAAGTGAGAAATAGAAAAAGCGAGTGTGAGTAGCGTAGAAATGGCACTAGCACGACTTTGCGCCCATAAATAATTTCTGTCTCATTGTCACAGCGAATTAGTTTTATTTCCCACTGCATTCACTTTTTTTTTCTCGAATATATTTTCATTTTCTTTATCGTTTTTTTTTTTTTTTGTCGACTCGCGCCGCGAACATTATCGTTTCTGTTATATATGTTTTTTGTTCTAGTTGTTTTGGTCGGGGGTTTAATGATTTGTCGTATAACGATAATTTAGAATAATACGCGATGAAATGAACAAACTGGCAGAATAAAAATGAAATATATGTCATTGGTTTCAGCTGAAAATTCATTTGAAATAAAAAAAAGAAAATGGCGAAAATGAAACTAAAAGAAATGTTAAAAGAAAAATCACAAATTGGCGTGCGCCTAATCGAGCTGTATATATATTTATCTGTTGTTCACAATCATATTTCATTATTGCCAACTTTCAGTCTATTAATACTCATAAGGCTGGATCACCTGTCATCGGTCGACATAGTATCGTACATAAATGGCACATCAATCCCTTTTCGCCATTCTTTCGTTCAACAACCGAAAAAGTGTTTGCGAAAAATGAAAAATTATAACGATTTGCCCTGAACACACACATACACACACACAACTAATTCGCACATTTCAGATATAAATAGGCTAAAGGAAAAACTGAAAAGAGCAAGAGAGAGAGAGAGAGAGGCGAGAGAGAGAGAGAATGAAAGAAAGAAAGTAAGAGAGAGAGAGAGAGAGAGAGAGAGAGAGAGAGAGAGAGAGAGCGAAAGAGAGAGAGAGAATGAAAGAAAGAAGGAAAGAAAGAGAGAGAGAGGGAAAGGCAAACTGATGCCTTTAAATTATCCATTACGGAATGAGCTAGTTAAACGGTGCGAAAGGCGATTACATCCGTTTGCAAGACGTCCGACCGAGAATATTCACCGAAAATTATTCTCGAATAGTCTAGACAATTTTCGTTCGACATTTCGCTTAAATACAGTTTTCGCTTCGTTTCTCTGTGCTTTGGAAATACCAAAAATGTGGTTATTGTTGCATTCGTATCTGTGCATTTGTGTGTGTGTGTATGTGTGTGTGCGTGTGTGTGTATTTTGTGTGGATTTGGCCAACCGTATTTATGTTTAAAACAATTCATTTTGCCAACAACAGCATCAACATCATCAGCAGAAGCAGCAGCAGTAGCATCATCAACTGTAGTAAATAACAATTTTTCGTTGTGCGCGCGTTCAATTTCTAACTGAAATTTCCTCTAATCGTTCGTTCGGGCTATTTTGTTTTTCAAGATACAGATTCGTCCGTTTGGAACGTAAATACAAGTACGAGAGCGAGTACAGGCAATAATAAAAATAAAATACATCATAATAAATTACCTAAAGACATTTATTTCAATTTCATTTCGAAGAACATTAGCGATTACCATTGGCAACTGGTATAGACACAATGAGGCCCATTCTCATTCAGCAAGCGGAGCATTGAGAGGATTGGAAGCGTGTCTGTTGTTTAGGCTTCGATGCAATGGCGTTTGGCTTAGGCGTTAATAACGAACGCGTTTTTGTTTTTGTTTGGTGTATAGTGTATGCGTTTGTGTGTGTGTGTGTTTCGCTCTCTCTCTCACTCTCTCTCTCTCTAACTTACATCGTTCTTCTTAACGCAATTCCATTTTCGACAAAATTCGAAACACGATTCGCATCCGTGCTCTTTTACACGCACACACAGATGCCTTATTCATACACAATGATGAGGGGTTGGAAGGAAAGTTGCCCGTTTGCACGATTTTGACAGTCTCTAGCACAGTCTCTGGGCTCAATGAGAAAATACGCAGAACAAAACAACAGCCTTCCATTCGTCCATAATGAGTTTTTAACAGTCATTTGTAAACATTGTACACGTGACTTTCAGCAATAATATTCTATCTTTCATTCGACACATAATTTTCATTTCTATTTTCTATGGCCATAGAAGTGAAGGAGCGAAATACTCAAAAGGAAATTCACTCGAGTCAGTATTCGCGCTGTTCGTGCTCTGTTGATTACCTTATGTGTATGTGTATGAGCGCTATTTTTGCACAATCAAAGCTCTTTCTTTCTTCGCACTCTTTCTTTCTCTCTCTCTCTCTCTCTCTCTCTCTCTCTCTTTCTAAAGTTTCTTCGAACTCTCTCCCTTATTTACTTCGAATCTCGTCGTTAAAATTGTTAACTTATAGCCATAACTATGTTTATTTGCCGTTTTTCGTTTTATTTTCATATTTTTTTTTTTTTTTCATAAAATAACTCATTCGCATTTCTTAGCTCCATTATGTGCCCAATTTAGCGCTAAAAAAAATTTCATTTCTATTATTATTTGCTTATCGATCGTTATTTATTTCATGCTTTGAATTTTTCTTCAACATTCCCTTCTGCTACCTTAACATTTCAGTGTCATGGCTGATAAAATGAGAACAAATTGTTTGGACAAAACGATGGAATGTTATCGACCAGTGAAAATGTGAATTCCATCCATAGCTTTTATAAATGTGTGCGTGCTTTAATCGGACAAAATTCCAATTAGAGATGCATTGATAAAAGGATTCGAGCGAGAAAAAAAAAAATCAATTTTTCTCACACAAATGTTAAAAAGATGCCATCAAACGCCTACAACATTTAGTATAGCACATCCATCGAATGCCAACGATTAACAATGCCATGAATGCCTGTCGATGCACAATCGACCTTCCATAATACATTCTCTTCTCTTTCTCTATTTTTTTCTTTTTTTTTTTACTCCCGCTTGATCTTTCTCACTCTCTTCCATTCTTTCTCTCACGAAATTATTTTATTATTATTGATGACATTATTATCTCTGTTCTCTATGCGGTAGTGTCTGTGCAAATGTTGTTGATTTGCGGGCGTTGTGATTGAAATTGGTTTTTGTGTTCATTTTACATGTTCTGTGTGGTGCCACAATGACATTACCGACAACATCACTCACACACAAACTCACTTCCTCTCTCTCTTCCTCTCTCTCTCTCTCTCTCTCTCTCTCTCTCTCTCTCTCTCTCTCTCTCTTTCTCTCTTTCTCTTTCTCTCTCTCTCTCTCTCTCTCTCTCTCTTTCTCTCTCTTTCTCTCTTTCTCACTCTCTCTGTCTGTCTCTGTCTCTGTGTGTTTCTCTTTCTTTCTCATTTTTCTATCTCTAAAACTCTCACTCTTTCGCATGCTCTCTTTTATTTTCTCTATATTGAAGAGTAAAGTCAAAGAATAATGGCATAGAAAATAAGAAAAAAATCAACGTGAATTTAAATATTATCGAATTTTCTGTTGTAATCTATACGTTTCATCGAATGACATTATGCGATGATCCCATTGAATGTGATACACTTGAATAGTGTCACACGCGTATACATAGAAAACCAGCCATCATCCAATCAGACAGCCGAATATGTTCGATGAAATGGAGAATAAGAAAGTGAACGCGATTCTACCAACAATGCACAATGTGCCAGGACGCAACAAAATCATATGAAATTTTGTATTTATGGAAATATTATGTTTATGAGTTTTTTTTTTTTTTTTGTATATCGATTGCATATATCGATATTGATCGATTTCCTCAAGCGATTGACATACAATGAAAATTTTACTACTTTAGCGAAATCTATTCGATGCCAAACATACACAAACACCCACACACCCAGTTATATTTCCCAACAAAATCAACAAAAAAAAAAAAAACACTGCGATATACCAAACAAATGGTCGAAACTATCATCGTCATCATCATTGAGAAAATAGTTGTGAGAGAGTTGCGTTTCTAGTCAATAAATGAAAATGGTGTGGTTTCAACAAACGTTGAAATATGTTTCGAAACTATACAAATTAAAATGAAAAATGAAACCGAGTAATTGTTTTGAAAATGATGTTTCTGTTTGTTTGTATTTTTTTTTTTCTCTCCTCTCTTGGGTGGCGAAATATTTCCCAAAGCCAAACCAAAATAATGCTTCAACATCGTTAGATACACTTTTAAATGGGATTTTCTTGATTCAAAAAACAAAACAAAAAACAAAAAATTCTTTCGATTGAATATTAAAATATATATATATATTTCGACAATTACACATGAGTCTAAAGTACGCCCAAATAGAAAAATTCATTGTTTTCATAAAAGCATTGGGAAAATATTGCAAGCAACGGCCATATGATTCCGAGGGTATTTTCCAATTCTTTTTCATTTTTTTTCTGTTTTTACTCTCATTCTCTCTCTCTCTCTCTCTCTCTCTCTCTCTCTCTCTCTCTCTCTCTCTGTGTGTGTGTGTGTGTGTTTCTCTGTCTCTTTTTCTGCGTATTTGGTTTCGCCTTCTGCTTTTGCATTTATTTAAATTTGTGTGCACTATGGATTCGTTTTATAGATTGCATGGCATCCAACATGGAACATTGGGTCGTACAAACGATCGAGAGAGTATGATTTTGCCTGAACATTTTGGTATTGTTTACGGTTATCTTATACTGAATAATGTCTACAATATCAGTACGAAAATTTTATCTATATGGAAATCATGTAGTGTGTTTTGTATGTTTGTTGGCCGTCTTTATTTTATAATGGCTTCAAAACACGGCGTATCAACCAAAATAATATTCATTGCTGAACATGAGGCGACTTATCGACTAAATGCGAAACAGTGAAAACGTGGTCGTGAACAAGAGAAAGAGAAAAGAGAAAAAAGAAAGAAGCAAAACAACGATGGCTTGAGTATTCATACTTTATAGTAAAATTGAACAACTTTATTTATATGGCAATTTCAGTTTTATAAAATATTCTCTTGTGTTTCTATTTTGCAATTCTACTGTTTATTCTCTCCCCTTCATCTTCTCTTTCTCTCATTCTTATTTCATTTCGCTCTTTCTCTTTCTTCTTCTCTATTTCTCGACAAATCCATTCAGGAGTAGTAAATAAACGAGGTTAAAATTCATATTTAGAAAGAACAAGCTTCCAAATTGGAAGAAATATGTATGAATGTTTGATGTTCGAAAATCGACAGCATTCAAACAGATGCAAATGCAAATCCAAAGAAATGATTATTTTTGCTTAGCGCAAGTTCATATACAAGATCAAAGCCATTTCTATCTCTCTCTCTCTCTTTTTCTTTCTTTCTCTATCTCTTTCTCTCTCTCTCTTTCTCTCTCTCTCTCTCTCTCTCTCTCTCTCTCTCTCTCTCTCTCTCTCTCTCTCTTTCTCTCTTCCTCTCCCATTCTCTGCAGTTTCAATTGGTTTTTATACTTTTGCTCTTTTTCCAATCCATGGTTGTCTTCATTCAAAAAGCATACAGTTATGCCGATTTGAGTTTTGAAACCATTGAGAACAAATTCTGTGCAATTTTTCAATTTGACTGTGTGATACCGATTTGTAATCAATATGAATAGCCGAGCATTTTTTGACGGCAAAAAAAAAAAAACAACAACAATAACAACAAATACTAGCATAATTTTTATGTTGTATTCTAATCTGTTTCGAAGAAATAGCATATTGTACAATACAGAACACCTTTATAAATAGTTGATATTCAATCGATTTAAGTGGATTTTCGAATGTAATATAGACTGTATGAAAAGATGGTGCAATAGGAACTGAGATAGATATAAAAATAGAAAAGAAAGATAGAAGACAAAAAAAAAACACCAAATATAGAAATAATCGAAAAATATTGTTCATTCTACATGGAGAATAATAGCATTTGAAGCGATTGTTGAGTAGTTGTAGTGTTATTGTACCGATTTGTAATGCCATAATGATACTAAAACGATTACTTTTCACTGTCTATTTTCAGAGATATGCATTGCAGACACGGATGCGCAGTATCCATTGGCGTATAGAGAAAACGGCACCAGAAGTGGAGAGCAATTTTTGTGATATTACTGTATCCATTGCTGGCTATGTATATGTGCGGTTTTTGTGTTGAAAAAAAAAAAAATGAAAAAATAAATTATCACTTGAAAATAAATCGAATCGCTGGTGCTTATGACATGAAAAACATTGCATTACATGCATTCAAAATGAACAAAAAATAAAATCACACATAACCGAATTCAATGAACATAACAATCATAATAATAATAATAACGCCAAATACAATCAAACGTATAAATAAATGAATGGAACGTAACGAAAGATTTTGTGTGCTCAACTCTCAAACAAAATTTAAGAAAAACGAAAAAAAAAGTCGAACGAATAGACAAGTATTCTTTAATCGAAACTCAAGTGTATAAAAATTTATTCAAGTTGTAGCATCTATTTGGTGGGTGACAAACGGGAAAATTGCATTGTCACTACTTGGTATTGTATTCAAAAGCGAACAAAAATTTGAAAACAAACATAAACGGATTATTGAGAAAATTCAAACATTTACTTTAAATCGCATTTGACAACGCATTTTTGTGCAAAAGTGATAATTATTGATTTCAATAAGTAAAATAAGTTTTTCAAAACTTATCATACAGCCAACAAAAATCGATTTTCAAACACAAAAAATGTGACTGTTTGAGAATTTTAAAAGGCAAAACGCATATTTTGTATTTTATCAATTGAGCATAGCAACGATTTTCTTCGCGGATTTTTAAACGATAAAAGAAAAGATTGAAGCCAACAGAAGCTAATAATTTTGATTATAAGAGACTTGTGTCTGTTGAACGCAAACAAATGAGCGACAAAATCCGATGAGATCAGATCGAGATGTGATGAAACATAATAAAAAGAAGCAGCCGGTATTCAAGTATCTATGCTAGTTATGTCTCGACATTGTATACAACTAATAGATATCGTTAAAATACCCCTGGGGATGACATCATGAGAATGTTCCATTTGCATTTTTTCGTGATGAGCGTTTACGTTTTGTTGTGAAAAGAGAAAAAGAAAAAAAGAAAAAAAGAAAAATAAAAAACACATACACACACACAAGTTGAATAGAAAAGTGACGCACAGTCAAACCATTTGCCTGTGGTGTTCTGTCAACGCATATCGAATATACTTAAAGCTTGAACTGAATTGATTGTATATGCTGCACGAACCCTCCGACCATTCAGGTGTCATCAGTGTTTAGTCATTCAACAAAAGAAAAAGGATTTTCTTTTTTTGCAATAATATTCTAACGAAAGCTATGCTTCGATCATTTTCCAACGACTGAATAACCGATGAAACGTTTCCATTGCCGATATTTTCTTTGAGAAAAATTCTTCCATTTGCTTTGCTTGTATGACCAGTGTTTTGTATGAATGAGTATGCGTGAATGTGTATCAAAGTGATTTTTACAGTAGAAAAACGGATCTTTTTTTTTTTTTTTTTGTTTTATTGTCAACATTATCACACCAAAGTAACACACAAATCCAACAGAATTAGAAAAATAAAAAGAACGAAAGAAAAAAGACTAACGGCTACTTAAAATAGATACACACACACATACATACGATACACAAACGCTATCAAATAGTGACGAAGAGAATAACGGACTGAAATAGAGAAACAAGGGCGGATCAAATAATGCAAAAGGCGGCAATGATAACATCACATCAGTCGTAAATAAATATTTCATTCCGTCCTTTTTCCGCTTATTTACATGAAAAATGAATGAAAAATGCAATTGTACATTGTACAAGCAGAAACACTAACAATCATATCATTTTATTCGTTTTTATTGTGAAAAAAAGTATGTGGCAAAAAAAGAGAAACGAAGAAAATTCGAAGCAAAATAAAAGCGCATAAAACTAACATGCAGCAGTAACAGCAGCAGAGTCAACCAGAACAAGTGAAACAAAATAAAAACGACAGAGAAGAAAAACGGCAACGAAATTGGTTGGTGTAAGTAAAACGAGTAAGCGAGATAAAAAAAAAAAAAAAAAAAAAGAAAGGAAAAAGTATAGAAAGACAAGTGCAATAAGAAAAACAAAAAACACAACCACTGAAATACAAGTGGAACTGTGGAACTGAAAAAAAAAACGACTACGACGACGACGACGATAAAAAAGAAGAAGAAGGCAGTGCATATAGGATTTCTCATACGGAATCGAAAACAATAAAACTCGTGCAACAAAAGCAACTTTTATTCAACACAATTGGAATGATTCAGAGAAAAAACGAGAAAAAGAATTAGAAAGAGAACAACAACAATATATAAACAATTGCGTTTACAGAACAAGAACAGAAGAAGAAAGAAAAAAAAAATTTATATATAAATCGAAACGAAGACACAGCGACATTGCCAACAATCCATGCCATTAGACGATTTGTTATTTTATTCATTTTAAAGGTGTTTTTTCCTCGTTCATTTCCATCTTCATCTTTTCTTGCCCCCATCGTGGTGTTTTGTGAGCTTTTTTTCTCCCCCTCCCAACCTTCACGCCATCTATCTCTTTTACTCACTTGTTCTATTCGTGTTTTTAACGGAAGAACAACAAACACCGAATAAAAGTATTCGGAAATATTTGTAAATGTGTTGTGTGCAACGGGACTTTGTCGTGCTTTTTCACGGTTAGCATTTTTCACTGTAAACACACACACACACACACATACACAAAGAAAAAGAACGAAAGAAAAGAATAGATTCCCATTGTCTATCAAAACACTAGAATAGGAAATCCGAACCAATCTACCGGAGGACAGAGAAAACAAATACTGAGAACAAACTAGAGATAGACACAGAAAGCGGGCATAGTGAGAAGTAAAGAGATAAAATAAACGCAAAACTAAGTAGCAATACCAGAAACTGAAGAAAGAACAGTTTTATTTAGTCCAAAAATAAAACAACAACAACAAAAGGAAAAAGCTCATATCGATGTACACTAAACCAATGAACGCACTTTATAGCATTTGAAATGGTCGACCAGCGAACTCATTGCCGGTAAAAAGTGACAATGAATGCATTGAGAAATTCTAAAAGAATGAAAAATTAAATAGCACACAGATCAACGGCCAAAGATCTGTATTGCAGCGTCATTGACAATCAAGAGTTATTTGGTGAAATCAGAAGAAAAAGAAGAAGAAGAAGAAAAGGGGAAAACCGAGAAGAAATAAAGAACAAAAGGCAATTTCCCATCTATTTGAATGATGAATAGAAGTTTGTGCGGAAAATTTCAAGTTTTAAATCACAAGTGAAAAAGGATAAGATAAAAACTTTCGTGAAATTAATTCGGAAAATAAATACACTTAATCTATTAAATAAAACAATAAATATAAATCAAATTGTGAACAAAAGAGAGACTTGTTTGAAGAAAACGAATACCAAAAAGAAAAAAAAATGGCATACATTAGTACGCGGTGTCATCGACAACGTCAAAGACCCATACAAATCATGTTCATAATGAATTTAGTGGAAACAGCATCGAATTTGATAATTCGATGGCTATTTTATGCATGCATCTTAAGTTTACTTTTAAATACCATTTGTGATCTGACTGTTGTACGAGCATCATACTCCGAAGCAGACGACCTTTTAAACGAATTGGATCGGCCAAGTAAGTACTTTATTCGATTTTATTTCTTCTGTTTCGTGTGTATTTTTCTTTATATCAAATTCGTTATGCTGATTTACGCTTAGCGATCCGAAGAAATCGATTTGGACTGTTTTTTTTTTTTTTTTTTTTGCTTTTTCAATTCGACAAAAACCTAATGACACTATTGAATTGAAATCTGGTGAAATCGATTTATTTTGTTGGTTTTTGTGATAAATTTCAAATACCAATATAATGTCTTGTCGAAAAGTTTCTATGATAGTCATTAGCATCCAGATTACCATTCGTTACAACTATAACACAACTATTGACAAAAACTTTGATTGAATTGAAATCGAAGTAAAATGGATAATTGGCCAAACTCTACAAATAATAAAATTCAATGAATACAAGCACAAATGTATTTCATTTTCATTTTATAAACATAATATTCTTCGATACGATGCAAACATTTAATTTGAATGTGTTTTCTTAAATTATAGAATCAATTTCAATTTTCAGCAGTTCATTCATCGAGAAAATTCAAGGCATTTATTTGTTGTGGAAATTTAATAGAGACTATGAGAGAGAAAGAGAGAGAGAGAGGTAGAGAGATAGGAAGAAAGACAGGAAGAGAGAGAGAGAGAGAGTGAGAGAGGCAGAGAGAAAGAGAGAGAAAGAGAGACCGAGTGGCAGAGAAAAAGTGAAACAAAGAGGAATAGCGAGAGGATAATGGGAGAAAGCGAGAGAGAAAGTGTAAGATATGCAAATATCTAAATCTCTCTGCATATTTTCATCATTATGATGAAAAGCATATAAGCAATGAAAACAAGTAAAATGCTTGAATAAGTGAAATAAGCAGAAGAAACAGGCCAACGAAGAAAAACACAAATACAGAGAGAGAGAGAGAGAGAGAGAGGGGGGGGGGGGAGTGGAACACGCATACACAACGCATAAATAAAGC
The DNA here is from genome assembly GCA_029041755.1 of Resseliella maxima. NCBI lineage: Eukaryota > Metazoa > Arthropoda > Insecta > Diptera > Cecidomyiidae > Resseliella > Resseliella maxima. The sequence goes on along the minus strand of JAQOWM010000568.1, from coordinate 1,756,191 downwards.
AGATGGAAAACTTGCCAAATATAAACACATGGTTAAGTTGAACATGTTGTTTTAACCGATTATCATGGAATATACGAAAAGTTTTTTTTTAGTTTAACTTTAAACAGGGTACAAAACAATGCGGAAAAAAAGAAGCAGAAAAAAAAAATACAAACACCATGCGAATAGCGGAACAAATGAAATAAATGTTGAGACCGTAAAGTGCTGATGATTCAGATATAGGAAGTTGAGAAAAAAACTTACAAACACACACACCAACACACTCTCTCACACACGATTCGCAAAAGAAAAATCTTTTGAGCAAGCAAATGAGAGGCAGAAACGGATAGTAAATACATTGAAACACACACGATTATAGTCAAAAATTACACAGCCAGAGGAAGAACTCTGACTAACAAGCGAACATTTTGAAGATAAAGGAAACAGTCAGAGAAACAACAACAACAATAAAAACAAAACAGACAGAGCAGAAAATGTAAGAGTGAGAGCAACATGCATTTGAGAAATATATATATATAATATATATATGTATGTATGGTCTAATGATACGGCTTCAACTGAAAAAGTACAAACGTTTTGTGCCTTCGAGTGGTACATAGCAAGTGAGTAAACTGCTATTCGATGCAAAGAAAGTCATATCCATCGCAAAATATTTTCATTCGAATCAAGTGGAAAGCACGGAATATATCTTGGCATCATTTTCCCTTTCTCTATATATAAATCCTCTTTTCTGTGTACAATACAAATAAACTGAACGAAAAATAAGAAGAACAAGAAGAAGAAGAAAAAAAAAAATGGCGAAAACTTTAATTTTCGCCTAGCGAAAAAAAAAGACACTCAAAATGATTTTATCAAAAGCATACTAGAGTTTGGTTCAATAGAAAGTGATTTCGTTGTATAGCACTTAATGAGCAATGCTTGTATTAATTAAATTAATTGAGATTCTCAATTTGCCAACACTGAATATCATTTTCCATCGTTTTTATGTCATTTTGTTGTTTCATTTTTCATTTTTTTTTTTTTTTTTTTTTTCGTTTTTTATCACCGAATTCGATGCACTACCGCGATGCATTTAATTTTTCTCTTTTGTTTTTTCTCAAAAATCGACATTGACATCGTTCAATGGATAATTATGATGAAGAAGTGACTCATCATACAAACGAAACAATCTATACAACATTTAAGTTTCTATTTTATCAAAATGATGGCATACTGTAAAAGTTTCAATTATATTCATTTCCATTGAATAGAATCAAAATGATAATTGTATGCGTGTGTTTGCCAAGTAAATGCAATTTGTATTATATTGATGGGTTGAAAAAGAGATATTATTATTCTTCTATGTATCGCATCACATCGAACACTATTTCCACCCAAAATTGTTTATAAATGTTTAATGAAAAGGCATGAGAACAATGCGAACACAATATGACAAACTAAAATATTGCTTATGTTGAATGTGCGAATAAAAGACGCTAAATTAAATTTTATTAAAGCGCAAAATTTAATTACTGCACATTGAAATTTGTGTGCATACAGTAAATGTTGATCGGCTTGTGCTTGTGTTTATTTTTGGTGTGCAAGTGCGTGTGCAAGTGTGCGACGGACGTTGTGCATTTTTGACTTTTGCTAGCAGCTCTTTTCCGTTGAAAATTGTGCTAATCAAAGCAATCGTAACGTTTTGCAATAACTTTTAACAAATATTTGACTATAAATTTTCGGCATAAATCGAAATATATTTTTGTTTATAGCGCGCTCGCGCTCGCATTCGGAATATTTAAAAGATGACGCAATTCAACTAATTCAGCCCAAAGCAATTTTCAATATATAGCACTTGCACGCTTTTTAAGATGCAAAATTTAATAGCATCAAACCGAATTGAAAAATTCTTTCATTCATTTGCTTGTTCCTTTGCTCGTTTGCTTGTTTCCTTGCTGCTAGCTAGCTCTCTCACTTCCAAATTTAATTGGTAATCTGTTGAATTTCCGTTTTCGATTGATTGTTTGACTATTGATGATTGTTTGCATTTGCGCAATAATAACAACAACAACAATAACAACAACGTCATCATCATCATCATCAGCAGCAGCAGCAGCAATAGCAACGCACATAATACAGACAAAATGAGAGAAAACATGTTATAAATTTCAATATCCTACAGACGAGATAAGATTTGAATACTTTGTTTGGTACATAACAATTGGCTGGTTGAGTTTCTATTTTCAACCGGATATTAACAATTCAAACCAAGAAATATATATATGCACGAGAAATATGCTGAATGTATGGGGAACGCTTCAAGTTTCCATATTCTTGAATTAAAAGTATACATTTTGGCTGAAGTTTTCGAATAGAATTACAACGACAATGGAAACAATTTATGCGACCATGTTTGAAATTCGATTAATTTCGCATCCCCGAAACGAATCATGCGCTGACAAATCGAATCAATAGCTCCCGTTTTCATTCTCAAATCTCAATCTCGTCTTCTGTCTTGTTCACGTTCTCTTTTTCTTTTTTTTTTCTCTCTCTTTCTATCTTTTTCTCTCTCTTTCTCTCTTTTTCTCTCTCTTTCTCTCTCTCTGTCTTTCTCTTTCTCTCCGCTTCAACTCTATCATTCTCATTCTTTTTGTCTCTTCTTCTCTTATTCTCTCAAAACATGCCAATCTCTATAGGTTTAAGGCAGATTCACTAACATTCATTTCAATTTGTATTGAATCAAGTATCCATAAATGCTTTTAATTAAACAGTTCAATTTGCTGCCTAGTGTCTGCTTATGATACATTTTCACACATCATTCATACATGTTTACATACATCAGAAATGGACAATTATGGTTTATGCCATCGAAATCAGTTGCATTTTTGATGTATAACAATGAATCATATTTCAATTTTATTGACAATCCATGTATTTTGAATATTTCAAATTGTGTCTGGTATTTGGAACACTTTTCATGCGATGGAATAAGATGTAAGCAAATGTTAAGTTTATTTCTAGTATTCAAACACGGAGAAAGAGAGAGAGTTAAAGAGAAAGAAAGATAGAGAGAGAAGAGAGAGAGAGAGAGAGAGAGAGAGAGAGAGAGAGAAAGAAAGAGAGAAAGAGATATAGAGAAAGGAAGTGCGATAACGGGAGGAGAAGTTTCTAATTTCAAAGTTCTTGAAATGTCAAGATTGTGAATCAAAATTAAAAATTCCATCGATATGAAAATTCCATTGAATGTTTGTTTGCATTTCTGATGATTTTGTCCTATGCAAACATAAATTTACTTATGGTTGTGAATATTTTCAAGATGTCACCTGTGCATGTCTCTTTCATCGGTTAATGTAGTAGTTTCGAAACTAGATTCTAGTTACTAGACGATTGGATTTTCCATAGTTTAGACAATTGAACATGGTTCTTTGCATTTAAGTGGTAAACATACAAACACAAAAGTTTCAATATGATTCTTGAATCGAGCAAAAAGTATGAAATGGAATTTTTTGTTGTTGTTGCCGTTGTTGTTATTGTGTTTGTGTGTTGATAACTTAAACATGTCAAAAAACGTTCGATGTGAATGTAGATTTTAACATCGTTCATAACAAATGTACATGAATATGAAACAACTGCCCCTGATAAACACTTCCACTTCATCGCACTGACAACTGACTGTTCCACACATTATGGATTGTACCGCAGATACACAACAAAATGTTATTCAAATTGGTTATGAATATGTATGTTCATGATTTAATAAGACCATGGCACATCAAAGTTCTACAAAATCGAATGTCACTGAATCCCAACAGTGGATATACATTTCGCTTTCTCACTCTCGAACTCATTCTATCACATTTTCTCTACAATTCCATCACTCTTACATTATTCTCTCTTTAATTCTCTCTTACATTCTCTCCTATTCTCTCTCTCTCCCTCTCTCTCTCTCTCTTACTCTCTCTCTCTCTCTCTCTCTCCCTCTTTCTCTCTCTCTCTCTCCCTCTCTATCTTTCTCTCTCTTTCTCAACCTCTTTACCTTTGTCTGTTTTTGTATGTTTGGCGACAAGTTCGGTTTCAAAACCGGACACCAAAACCAACATTCGAAACAAATCATAATTCTGTCATCGAAAATGGCTTCTGTTCGATAATTTTCAAGTATTTTCGAAAATGAATTTTGGTAATTTTGTTTTTAACATTTTGAATGGTGATGAAAAGTGGTTTGAGAAATATACGAATCGCTGGTTTTAATAACATCAGATTATAATAGTGACACAAATGAAACAATCCGACACATACATGGACAAACACGCTCACTTGACAACTGAAAAAAAAGAACAAAAAATAAAAACTAAAAGATTTTGAAAATGTGATACGAACGCATTCATTCGAATCGATGGCCATCTTCCGGGTATCGAACAGAGACACTTTATCTCTGTTAAATTGAATGGCATCGCAAATCACACATTTCGTTTCACATATTAATTTATTACGCACAAACTGTGCAAATGGCAATGTGAACTATGTGATCTGACCTATTCAATGTCATACAGTTACATCAGAGCTTTGTTTATATTCACTTCACTACTGTTGGAAATATTTCATTCACGGCAAGACACCAATCCAAATCATCAAGTAATTTATCATTTAGTTGTTGCAAACACCCATTTTCTTAGCAACACACATCGAAACAATACGATACGATATCGAATCTTAAACTTGAACGTTTGTTTGCTTGCTTGCTTGCTTGCTTGCTTGCTCATAATACCTTTCCACATCAGGGGTGGTCATTGTCATTAAAAATTTGGAAACGTTCATGAAAAACCTCTTTATTTTGCATTCAACTTGAAATTAGATTATGTATTTAGTTTGATTGTTTCGGCACCTTCATGGAAATTAAACCAGTACACTCATGGGAGAGCATGCTCAAAATTGAATCTCGAAATGGGCTTTTGCAAATTCAATCATTTTCAATGCGCTTAAGTTTGACTCTTTAATTTCTCGCCCATTTTTTTTTTCTTTCCTTTTCTTTTCTTCTGTTATTTCTTCATTTCATGCTTTGCTCATGTCCCACTCTTTCTCATCATTATTGTCTCCTTTCGGCATCTTCTTTATTATTATTGTTGATGACTAATTCCTTCAGAAACTTTCATCGTCACAAACTAACTTATTGTTCCAAAAACTGGATAAATATTGCCACATCGTTATGCATATCTAAATTCTCATGCAAATACCACCCAGCCGCCTCAATATCCAAACTTATAAATATTTCGTAATGCAATTTGTCATAAAACTTCGAAAAAGGATTTAAATAGATTAATTTCATGGTTTTGAGTCTGCCTGCCACAAAAGAACAAGAGACAAGAAAAAAAAAAAAAAAATTATGAAACGAAGACGATGAGTGAGAAAGGAAAATATGATGACAACGATGAAGTAGAAGGACCAGCACGAACAACAACCAAAAAAAAAAAAAAAAAATTGGCAATAATGATGAGCGTAGAATGGTGAACGAAAGAGGAGAAAAAAAAGCAAAAGGAGAAAGAGAAAGAGAGAGAGAGAGAGAGAGAGAGAGAAATAGCTAGAAGAGCAATCAAAGAAGTGATAACGGAAAGAAATTCAAATATTTCATTTGGTTTTATTGTCACATTGTATGCATTCACTCAAAGACTGTATGCATTCATCGTTTCATTTGCAAGTGAACGAAGTCGAAGAAAATTGAATGAAACAAATTTTGGTAATTTTAGCAAGCAATGGCAATTTGTGTATTCTTAAATGCGATGCATCTGAAATTGAATTATGCGGTAAATTTGTAATATATTCACGAATTCACTATCAACAATCTCAAAATTTAAACGTAAAGTGTATAATATTGCTTATGAGATACGGCACCTATGCTAAAGCCACACAATTTTCCAATTTCTTCAAGCAGCATACTCACATACACACACACATACACACTGAGACCTGAAGAGTAAACAGAAGAGGGAGAGAGTTGTTGAGGTAGCTTAGGTAAAACTCAATTCCAAGCTTGTTTACTATAACATTCACTGACACTCAAGCTCATCCTCAATACATAAACTCACACTTGCAATAACCGACAAACCAAATATCTGAATTTTCAGTTGCATAAGAATTGGGCCGATGGTTTTAAATTCATTATAATACCTGAGATCATCTTGCAATTCGTTTAATTGTCGAATGCGAACATTTCTTTGCTTTGCCAACAAGAACAATGCACACACTTGCGCACACACACATACATTAAAACACATTGAATATGAACGAGATGGAACGAAATATGATGAATTTTGTCTAAGTTTGTTGTTATACTGCTATAAAGTTTACCCCACTTTTGAAAATATTTATTGAGAAATGATTGTGTCGAAGCAAAATTTCATAGAATAAATTCATGCATATAGTTTTGAATGGTTTCAAATTATCGGCCAATTTTGCTTAGCATTCAATGTAGTTTGCAATTTTAAGCTTAAACTAGTCACAATTAAAGTATTTACTTAAATTTCACGGAATGCGCGTAACAAGTATATCAAAAAGCTAATGTGAATATAGTGTGAGCTCTCCAGACATGACTGAACAAATTTTACCTAGTCCAGTTGTTGGCATTTCATATAAGATCGTTGGTTCCTTTGCACAAAAGAATTTATATTATTTTATATGCAGTACGATTTGAGACAACATTAGATGAAATGGTGCAGCATCCTCTCCAATAGTTTGTCAAACAAAATAGTGAGAGATTTGCTCTATTGAGCCTGTACCTCTACTATTCTTCTCAAAATGTTATTTATACAACTACATGCAATTGAATTGTCTAGTTATTTTATTTGGCTTCGCAGAGTTGGTCGAAAATTCTCTTTCTCTTCTTTGGGTTTTCGTTCTGAAAAAAAGTCCCCTTTCTCTCATCCCCCCCCCCCCCTTTTTTGACTTTACTTGTATTAATACTTTTCTAATGAGATCGTTTGCACATGCAAAGTTATGAGCTTTGTTATTGTGGCTGCTACTACATTTCGTCGTCATTCGAAAACTTGTTTTTGCACACTGCAAATTACTATAATTGTTGCCAAGATTGGATTCATGGAGCGTTTGTAATTGGGCGCAAAAACTTTTCCATTTCAATCCAATATTCACTCATTCTCTCTTTTTTTTCTCTCTCTCTCTCTCTCTCTCTCTCTCTCTCTCTCTCTCTCTCTCTCTCTCTCTCTCTCTCTCTCTCTCTCTCTCTCTCTCTCTCTCTCTCTCTCTCTCTCTCTCTCTCTCTCTCTCTCTCTCTCTCTCTCTCTTTGTCACTCTCTGTCCCTCTCTGTGTGTGTCGAAATAGCATCAACTCTTTGTATTTATATTTGTATACAGACAGAGTCACATATGAATCAATGTCATATTTCTCTCGATCAACCAACCAAATGAATATATAAAATACTTAAACAAAAACCAAATTGCTAGACATATTCATTCACTTATTCATTCACTCACTCACAAAAATGAGAATAAAAAGAAATTGTGCAAATTAATTTTAGCCAAATGTAAACGAATAAAAATATTCATTTTCAACAGGATACCATAGAACGGATAGAGATTTACACAATTTTGGATCATATAACAAATTAAATTGAACATGTTTTCAATTAAATGAAAATATTCTGTAAAATATTCATATTCATATTCATGTTCGTATTTCTTTGGAAATTTATTGATTGCTTTGTTGAATTTTGTTTCATTGTAAATTGTCCATGTTAATTATCCATTCGATCAATAATTTCATTGCATAATTTTTGATATGAATGTTACGATAACTTTATGGTTTTGATAACTATTGGTAATTCATGTATGAATTTTAACGATGAGAAATGAAAATGCCAAAAAATTATATCCAATTCCTTTTTTAATGAAACATCGAATACATTTTTGTAGACGAATACATTTCTGTTTTTGGAATAAATCTTCATTTTGTTTTGGAATAAATGTTTGCCTTATTATTTCGATTATCTGTTTGGAATTTTAGCAAAAATAATTTGCAACTATGCAGGGAGTAATGTTATAATCAGTAATGTGCCTATGCAGGGAGTAGAAGAGGGCATTAATTCTTCCTGAGTTTTAAATATTATTCGATTTTACTACGGATTTATACCTTTCGAATACGGAAATTCGAGTTTTTTAATACGATTTTTTTAAAAACCATTTTTCTCATATTATTTCATTAGTATCTTTGAAAAATTAAAAAAAAATAATGTTTTTTCATTTAAATTTTCCAAAAAAAAAATTCCTCTGAAAAATTATTCTCGCATATTAGAGACTGGCTAGAACAAAAGGCACATTGAAAAAATACAGAAGAAGTTGAAAAAAAAGGAAAAATTCGAGAGAAACATGCAATAGATGAATTATTAGTAAATTTCTTACATTTTTTTTTTCCTGCAATATGATTGAATAGAGATCCCTTTTTAATATTCGATACATTTTTAGCAATAAAATTAGGTGCCTAGTTCTTCGCATTACATTCGCATATGTGCACGAATCGAGCATACATTTGAAAATCTATGGAATAAAATATTGCATCTGCAAAATTGAGGTGCGCATTGAATGTGACTGTGGCATAGTGAGTGAATGGACGTGTGTGTGAGTTTGTTTTTTCCTTTCCCTTTTTTGTTTCACACAAATACCACTATCGCAAAGTTCTTTTGATTTGCCATTTGGAACACAGGTATTTTTTTATCACGGCGTACATTTTATCTGCCAAATGTATAAGGCAATATGGTAACCAAAAACTTAGTATCAACTAAACATTTTCCAACATCATATTTTAGCCACCATTGAAATCACTTTACCATTGGAAAACTGCATTTGCTAACAGCATATAATATGTGAATGGTTTCAATTTCTATTTGCCAAGAATTGAACATTGCGCATTGAGCGTTGGAACAACGAATAGAAGAAAGAGAGAGTGAGAGAGAGAGAGAGAGAGAAACATTCACAACATTGAACACATATTCAACCGTTAACGAATAGTCTCATACTAGGTCTCATACATGTGGTAGCGATATGTAAAATTCATGATGTACATAAATATTTGGGGATAAAATCTTTAATAGCATTTCAAAGTTGTGCTCTTTTTTCAACTATTTTTTTTTTTTTTTTTTTTTATTATTCTTTCGTTTTCTCGTTCTCTCGTCATTTCTTTCCTTCTATTTTTCTCATTTTGTCTCGCTCACCCACTTTCAATCCTACCACTTCTCTTCAAAAAAAAAAGGGGAAGAGAGAAAGATCTACTCAATGAATTCGTCTGTGCCATAGAGACAGAAACCATTTTTAACCAGCCGAACGATTTTATGGGAAAAGTTCCATTGCACTGGACACATTTCACACTTTAATTGCAAATGAGTTTAGATAAGGAAAGAAAAATGGTTTTGAAAATTCTAAATCGGTAAAGGCATAATGACAAAAGATGTAAAATGCATCCGTATTGGAATTGAGGCGACAGATATGAATGGCCGAATGAGAGTTGAGTTTACAAAAAAAAAAAACAAAAAAGGCGGCCAAAGTTTCATTGTGTCAAAAAAAAAAAAAAAAAAACAATTTTATACAATGATTTTCATTGTTTGCCTACATTTCGTTGCGTTTTTCAAGTAGTTTACATGCATTCCATTCTCCGCCGATACACAAAAATTTGTGTCGCTTCTTTTTGGCCATTGCTTAGACGGCCATAATTTTAGCCACTCGTTATGCCCTGTATGTTCAGGTGCTTGTATCATGTTGTTTTAAAAGCGAAAACAACGAGAATTAAAAACGAAAAAAAAAAAAAACAAAAAACGGGGTCAAACTACTAGTAAAACTGTCATGTTGATCTTTTTTATTATGAATTTTATGGAATAAATTCATCGAATATGCGGATAGTGTGTGTGAGTGTGTGTGTGTGTGTGTGTGTGTGTGTGTGTGTGTATGTGTGTGTTTGAGAGAGTTCGAAAGTCGCATTTATATTCTGTTGTTCTTTCTAATTTGATCAATTTATTGTTTGTGATTTGTTGTGTACGAAGAGAGCAATGTCTGCATGTAACTTATGGGTTAATTTTATATGTCACACAAACAACATACAACTGCACACACTCACACACTCACACACTTACACACACACATGCACACACACTTCTTTTGCTGTAAATTTTTGATCGCGTGTCTCAAAAGTTTTCGATGGTTGTTATTCTTATTAGTGCTTTAGCTTCAGCTTTAGCTTTTGTTTTTGTTGTACTTTCAGTTTTGACAATTTGAATGTTATATAAGTATTCGAGTTTCTTCATATTCTTTTTTTCATTTCATCGATGTATTATCACAAAGAGTGCATTTGTATTGTATTGAGTGAAACGAAAAACGCGCCAATCGATTATTGTCGCACAGAAGTTTCTTGTGCTTTCGAAAACGAAGAAAAAAAAAATGAAAGAAAAAATATATAAATATTTATGTTATGGTGCGCCAGGCGCTAAGATCGCCTTTATTTTTCACTGGCAATGCGTGTGCAAATGCCACAAAACTAAATTATAATTTTCGATACTTTCAACAGGTAACGGAAATGATTGAGGCCAAGATAAACTTTAGGAAAAAGCAATATTCAAGAGAAAAAAAAAAAATTAGAAGAAAATATAATACAAAACTGAAAATCAACAAAAATTTTGATGACCAAAAGAATAATAATTGATGACAGCTTTAACCGACAGTTGCACGTCAATATAAATTACAGTCAATACAAATTCAGTGAATATGTGATGTTTGGCAATGTATTGCATGCACTGAAACAATGCTCGGAGATAAAACATTGTGAATTCAAGCAAATATAAGCACAAAACACAAGCACACACACACACACGAAATCATTGCATATGCACGTATGCAATCGTTTTCATTATACAAACGTGAATAATCGAAATGAAATTCGGTATGCCGCGATGCAAAAACGCGCGCGAAAGCCAGAATGAGTGAGTGATAGAGAAAGAGAGAGAGAGAGAGAGAGAGAGAGAGAGAGAGAGAGAGAGAGAGAGAAAGAGAAAGAGAAAGAGAGAGAGAGAGAGAGAGAGCTAAGCTTAGCCCTGGTCTATTGTGCGCAATGTGCAGCTTCGTTATGTTAACGGGCACGCAAAGTGTATGAATTAAAAAGTAAAAAGTTTCATGCATGGAATAAAACTTCACGCAAAAAGTCATAAATATGGAATAATGTATTTGCCACGTAACTTATTCGATTGGCGGTACGGTTTTTTGGGTTCACGTGAATTTAGTTGTTAAGTCAGTAAATCGTGACCGAAACGCCAGCCGTTTTCAGTTTGAACATTTGTATGTGTGTGTGTGAGTGGTTTTGTAAGGACAACGGATGCTATGGACATTCACACATACATCGCTTGAAACAGCAAGCCACAACAATATACACATGATGTCCCACCATTCGTGCTAATAAAAGCCCAATTCCGTTGTGTTACATTGAACAATTTCTTTTTTTCTTTTTTGTATTATTTTTGGTTTTTGTTTCGGCAATTCCAGTCCCATTGTTCTGTTGCTATTTTTTTTTTTTCTTCATTTGATTTGGTAAAAAATAGTGCGCCAAATACACAGTACAACATACAATAATTCGATCAATCCTTAGAGACAGAGCTGAATTTTTTTTTTCCGCTTTAGTTTCGGTGAGATGTAGTTCTATACAAATTTTACGCAGAAAAAAAAAACACACACACACAAAATGTGTAAGAGAAAGAGAAAGAGAAGGAGAAACAAAACAAAAGCATCAATTTGCGTGTCGAATGGCTTTAGATTAAATCATCTGTGTATTTCAAATGGATAAGTCAATGTGCCTTGCTACAAATGAAATGAATGGACTCTTCCATACTTCAACAAATATTTCTCCATTTTTGGGGTTTTCAAATGGCGAAAATAAATCGAAAATATTTATTTAAATGAAGAGATTTCGATAACCACTTTACCAAAAAAAAAAAAAAAAAAAAAAACTTTTCCACAGTTAATTTGTCCGGAGGCCTCTGGACGTACTGGAGCTTTCATATTGGCATTGGACAATGACGATTGCAAAAGAGAGAAGAAAAAAAAAAACAATTGTACATATTTACACGACTATGCATAGATTCCAGTTTTAACTTTAGCAATCGACAACTCTTGACCTCTCTTTCTTTGTCGTTCACTATCTTTCTCTCTCCCTCTCTCTCTCTCTCCTTTCTCTCTTCCCATTTCTCTTTCTTTCGCTCTTTCCATCGCCGTATAATTGCATGTATATCTGTAATTCAGTGTTCAATTTCTGGAAAAAGCCGTTTTAATTCGGACGAGCAAACGACATAAACTTTTTGTTGAATTGAATCGAATGTTTGTAATATGCGACGAAATCGTAAGTTTTCAAAAGTAAATTTGATTCGCGAAATGTCGAATATTCGAAAACGAAATTTTGTAAAGTTTTTCCGGTTCGATATAATTTTTGTGAATGTGTGTGAGTGTGTGTGTGAATGTGTGTGCGTATGTATGTATGTATGTTCATAACGCTAACTCGTCTTTATCGTGTTCATTGTCGATTTTTACCGATTTTATGTTGCTCATTTTGTCGATGGCTGGCCCAAAACTCAAAGCAAATGCCACCCGTTTATTCGATAAATGTTGAAATCGAATTTCAAGTCTTCCAAAGCACATTTTATTTAATTTTTTTTTTTTTTTTATGTTTTTCTTCTCCTTTCATTTTGTTTCCTATCTTTATTTTGTTTTTTATAATTTTTTTTTTTTTCTCTCTTATTTTTGGAACTTAAAACGATTTTCACTGAAGTTTTTGGTTTTATATTCAAACGCACGAAATGTAATTACATTACTTCATATTAAGTAACATTGCAGAACGGAAAACTTAACAAAATTTCATTCAATTTTCTGTGTTTTTACTTCTGATTACGAACGTTTGGTTACGTGAATTCAATGTGAATATAAGTGTGTAGCTCGTGTGTGTATGTCTTTGAGTGCAGCCAATGGGTCGAACATATTTTGAAGTCAGAAGAACAAAGATGGAAAAGATAGATAGAGAGAGAGAGATAGAGAGAGAGAGATAGAGAGAGAGAGATAGAGAGAGAGAGATAGAGAGAGAGAGAGAGAGAGAGAGAACCGGCTAAAGTAATAATAAAATTGGAAGAATACACCAACAACAAAAATGACAACTTAAACAAGTGAAATCGATGTAGTTCTTTATTTCATTTCATTTCATTTTATCTGTGTATTTTTATTATTCCTCTCTTGTTCCTGTTGCGTTGCTGGTTGCTGTTGCTAACGCTGTTGCTGTTTTCCTGTTATGGTTTGGGCATCACTTCGAATAAAGATAGCGTCTAAATTGCAAAGACACACACACACACACAATTCCCATAAACATACATTTTAGTGGTGGTTGTTGTTGTTGTTGCTGCTGCTGCTGTTCCGTTGCCCGTTCATCTTTCGTTTCACAGAAAACTTGGGCACAAAATATAAGAGTGCTTAAATCGCAATTTTTCTTCGTCGCATCAAATCGCAAAGGAAATTGATGAAATGAGATGAAATTCTTTGTCTAAAAGTATAAGTTTTCTATTATTCGCTCTTGAATATTGCTTATGCTCTCTTACTTTCGCTCCCCCTCCATTTGCTCTCTCTTTCTTTCTCTCTCTCTCTCTCTCTCTCTCTCTCTCTCACACACACACTTTTACTTTGTTCGTCTATTTTGCCATTTTCTACTTTTATGATTTTTCTCGTTCGCATCGAAATTCTTTATTATATATTATATCCGCCATTCTATGTTTATATATTTGTATAGCACTTGTGTCAAACTGCAACATTCCGTAATGCAATGGTGGATATCATCACTTTTTAACATCTTTTTATTCTTTACATTCCTTTTCTATTTTCGCCTCTTATTCTTTATTTCTTGAACCCTCAAACGTTGCACACAATCTATTTTCATCTGATGTTTTGAAAGTGAGTTAGTGAACGACGACAGCGAATCATCTTTCGTTGTTTATTAAATAAAATCCATTAGAGTAGAAACAAAGCGACCGTAAGAAAAACATGCCACAGAAGTGGCCATAGTAAATACGAAGCAAAACAATGAGTTAAAGCGAAGCAATACAATGAGTTAGAAAAAGAAGAAGAGGACGAAAAAGAAGAAGAGAAAGTAGAAAAAGAAGAGTTGGAAGAACCCTGGAAAGAAAAAGATGAAATTGAGTTTGAAACAAAAAAATGAAGAAAAAGAAATGAAAAATACTGTAAAACTTTCGAATGAAAACTAGATGAAGAAAAAGCATTGAAAGACGATCCATATTGTTGTTCGATTTCCATGTGAAAATAAAAAGATCGGTCAAGTTCAGTTATCACTTATTTCGATTGTGCTTCGTTAATGCATTTTATTTTTATTTCTTTTTCATTCTTGCATCAATTTATATAGTATCGTTTTGTTATCAACAATTATATACAAAACAACGTTGGCACAATTTTATTGAATATACAATATTTTTCATTCGATATTCTGTAGTAAAGTGTGGAAAAACGATAAACAGATATAAAAAACACATATTTGACATTATGCACACTCTTATTCCATTTCAACCATTTCACAACATACTGATACATTTTAACAAAATGTATAGAGAAGCAAAATGTATACAGCGAGACCAATGGAAATGAAACTAGAGTGAGAGAGAGTGAGATTGAGAGAGAAAGAGAGATTGAGAGAGAAAGACAAAGAGAAAAATGAGCAACATTGGCAAGCGTGCGAGAAAAAAAAAATCATTTTGTGAATTTAGAGTGACAGAACTTTATTTTCGCATAATAAATAATGAAGATTCGCCCCACACAGAGAAACAAACACTTTGTAACACTCTCTGGTTGAGTTTTTTGCCCTTCCTTTAAAAATAGCACACGATGAAAAGTACATGCAAAAGACAATTTAGTTGAGAAAAAAAAAAACAAAATAAATAAAAAGGGAAAAACTCACTTCATCCGTGAAATAAGATGAAGCTAAGAATGATTACTCAAAAGTATAAATTAAATGTGTTTTTGGCTAGTGCACATAACACATCACTTATTTCATTTTCAGTTGTTACATAGAAAGAGGGGAAAGAATGAGCCGAGCCACTGTATTATTTTGACGGTCAAAATAACACCGGGACCTGTACAGAATACAATCATAAAAACACAACAGTATTGCAACCAAATGAAATAATTGGCTACTGATATTGTAAAGTTTTCCTTGCAATATTCTTGACATGCCAAAGAAGAAATAATGCGGTGTCTTGAAAATTATTATGATATTTATGTGGTGTAGCTTTTCTGCTGCAGAGGGTGTGATAATAGCTGTCTTTAGTCTTTATTGATTTTATGAACAATTTCGTCTCGTTCGTTTTCTTTCACTTTCTCTTGTCTTCCCGGTTTTTGTTCTTATCCATGTTATAAGTGCAAATGAGTGCGGTTCACCGGAAACTGTGTCTGTGCGCTTGTGTTCTATTCTACAGACAAATATTCCTTCATTTTGTATGTAATATTTTCTCTTTTCGTTTTTTGTTTACTTCATTTTTCATTACTTCATTCTATCGTTGTGAAACTCTTTATGCTTCTTAAAATCAACCATTCTATTTGTGAGGACCGTCAATAGCTTTGGAACAATGAGTTGGTAATTTCGATGATTAAATGCTTTGCAAAGGCCAAACAATTTTTCGAATTTCGTATTAATTTATGGATCAACATTTGGAATAGGTCAAACTCGGAAATATCTTTGTTTCACACAAAATAATTGCATAAACAAACTTTTGCACAAAAGAAAATCGTCTCTATTCCAAAATGATAGACAGTGAGATTTTGAGATTTAGTTATTTTAAGTAAAGAAAGAAAGAGAAAGATAGAGAGAAAGAGAGAGAGAAAGAAAGAGAAAGCGCCAGAAAGTGGGAAAGTGAAGAGCAAGAGAAAGCGCCAGAAAGAGGGAAAGTGGAGAGTAAGAGAAATAGCGAAAGAGTAGAATGAAGAAAGACTAAGATTGAGAAAGTAGGCAAAGGATAAGAATAAAGTGCGACGCATTCAAACCAATCATCCGAAACAAACAAAGAGAGCACATTGAATTTTATTACCTAACACACTACATACTGACTTGACCTGATATCAAATTATTTTTTCGTGATTACTCAAATTGAATAGACCGGTCATTTTATCGTCGAATGGTATTCGAATTGATGTTGAATTACATAATGAGAGCCACAGATGACAAATATTCCGGTTATGGTTCTACTGAGTCCATTCATGGACAAAGAACTTCATTTTAATGGTAATACATTGAGTAAAGTAATCAATATTGTTAACATAATCAGTAAACAAAACATAAATTTCCTTTATTTGTATCGCATTGAATGTGCTTGTTGTGAATGACACTTTTTCGAAATCTCAATTTAAAGCGAATACCATTTTATGATGAGCTTTCGATTAGCTTACACAGTTCACCGTTATATCTTCATTTGAATGCGTAGTTTTTATACATAAAGTACATACACTCATACTGGCTCTTTCTCTCTCGCTCTCTCTCTCTCTCTCTCCGCACTCTCTCTCTCTCTCCCTCTCTCTCTCTCTCTCTCTCTCTCTCTCTCTCTCTGTCTCTCTCTCTCTCTCTCTCTCTCTTTCTCTCTCTCTGTCTCTCCTCTAAAACATAAATCACATTTTTGTTGACTGAGTGACTGACTGACAGACGGTAAAGAAAAAAAAAAAAATCACGAGAATGCAGATCAAATGCCTTCGCATAACTCGATCAAAGCCAGTTAAGGAGATAAAAAATGCGACTAATGCCATACATTTACTGATTCTTGCCAAAATACTTTTTATTTTCAAGTTAGACGTGAGCCGATCTCTTGCTATGCCTCTCAATCTATCGCTTTTGCGATATCTCTCTTACTCGCTCCATATTTTTTTTTTTCTAACTCATAAATTTATTTGTGTATGAATATAACTAAAACATTTTTTATGTGCCCAGTTTGTCATGCAATTTGTCAGTTGTTTTTAATATTTTGCCATAAAAAGTGTGCACACATTTTTTTTTTTTTTTTTTCGTCCCATATTCAGCACAGAGATATATTCAATATAGAGCATTTCGCGAGCATTTTTTTTTTATTATGCGAAAATAAATATCGTCAGCGATAAAGAGAATGTTCAGCGTTTATTCTCTTTGACTAACATTTGCCATATATCACATTAAAAAAAAAAAAATGAACGTTACGTACATGCATATATAAAATATGTGTTATTATTAACTTTATTATCGTGAGCATCACTTAAAAACAGAATGAAAGAACGAAAGAATGAAAAAAAAAAATGAGATAGAAGAACGAATGAAAAATAATAAAGTGCGTTTTGTGTTTATATTACAAGCACTGAAGAAAATTATTATGTCACATCATAGAACAATTCTTGGTGCGCTATAAAAACCATTTTGAATAAACGGGCGAAAATCCGTTTATGACGAGAGACGATTATGACAATGATATTGAAGACGCATCTCGCACTTTTTCGCCAACCATTGTTATGTGCTCTGTACTGTGTGAAATTCAAATTTTTTTTTTCTTTTTGAATTCAGATTCACTTGATTGTGCTGTGTTTTTTACGGTACTCGATTCTACGGTTAAGATGGTTAAGATGAAGAAACGATTGCGAAATGTTTACCTTCGTTCTGGTTGTTGTTGGTATTTTTTTTCTTCTTCTTCTTCTTCTTTTTCTTCGTTTCGAAAAATTAATGTACCTACATTTACCGTCAAATCATCTGCATTATATAAATCATTCAGATATATATATATATTTTTTTTCTCTCCAATGGAGAACGAACAAAAAAGTGAAACAGCAAACGGAATGAAAACACGCACATTCCGTTCCTGTTCTCTTGTATCCTCTCTTTCTCCATCTCTCTTTTTCTCTCTATGTCTCTGTCAACGATACAAGTGGGTAAAGCTCACTGACGCAAAATATTTTTTACACAAAAACGCTCTGTTGCTTTGCAGAGTGAATGTGTGTGTGGCTCTCTGTCGCTCTTCCTCTTTCTTTCTCTCTTTCTCTCTCTCTCTCTCTCTCTCTCTCTCTCTCTCTCTCTCTCTCTCTCTCTCTCTTTGTGTGTGTGTGTGTGTGTGTGTAGGTGTGTGTTTATGTGTGTATTTGTTTCGGTGGTACTCACCCTCCGTGATATCCGACACTCGCATATGTGAAAAACATCAAAATGTGTTGAAAAAGAAATTCCAAGTGAGAGATGAATGAAATTATTTACCTGTGCATCAGATGACAGCGTGATTTTTTTGTTTGTCGTTCACCGGTACGCTAGTATTTTTTTTGTTGTTTCTTTTCGTTTGCCATCCCCTTCTCTCACTTTGTATCATTCAAAAATTGTGTGCATTTATTTTATTTTATTTGATTTGTTGTTTTTTTTTTCATTCTCTTCAGCTATTTCATTTCGTTTGTTACGGTGATTTTCTTTTTTTCTTGCACAGTCGAGTGCACATTTTTCGGTATATTTTATTACCCATTCGTTGTAATATTGAAATCGATAAATCGTAACGTGGTAAATGCGTAAATGGACAAGAGTTCAAGAGAGGGAGAGAGAGAGAGAGAGAGAGAGAGAGAGAGAGAGAGAGAGAGAGAGAGGGAGAGAGGGAGAGGGAGAGAGGGAGAGAGGGAGAGAGGGAGAGGGAGAGAGGGAGAGAATGAGCGTGAAAAGTGGCATTCATGTTAAAATTGTGTATAGACCATTTTTATGAGTGTTGATTTTTCTTCTTTTTTTTCACTTCAACTTTATTGTGCCAAACACCTACATACATATGCACGCACAATAAGAGCACAAATCGCATATAAAATTAAATGAAATCGACTGAAAGATAGACACATTTATCATAACAATTGCTTTCCACTTAAAATTCTTTCTTTTTTTTTTTGCTTCTTTCATTTTTCCTTTTTGGGAAAATATAGATTTGCTTAACAGCATTGGCTAAGTGATTGACCGTAAATGATGTCATCATTCAAGAAAATATTAACGAAAATCACAATTCCAAAGAAATAATAATTCATTTTGAATTGATTCAATTGGTCTTGAATATCTTTAAATTGAATGAATGCCATTTGAATGAATCACTATTTGTTTCACAATAAATTTGCTCAATAAATCCGCATATATTTGCATTGAAGCTAACTGTTCAGTTTGCGATAGCGAAATACATAGATTTAATGCATAAATAATCCTAAACCAATGCTAACGATTTCTACATTTATTCATTGTAAATGGTCTTGTGTAAATTTTTGCGGTTAGTTTTAGAATCAAAACCGCCAACATTATTCTACAAACAGCCATGTATGAGCAATATTTGAATTGTGCCATATCGTTAATACTTATTATTTGCACCTCATTTACTTTTTATTTTATAAATAAAATAGATTACAAAATGTTTATCGAAATGGTGACGCAAAATCGTGCACATTTACTTCTTTTTTTTTCTCTCTTTTAGTTAAACACAAGAGAAGAAAAAGAAAAAAGAAAAAAAAAAAATAAAAATATAAAAAGAAATATTATGCACGGGTAAATAATTCGGTGATGTAAATGAAAAAAGAAAAGAACAAACACGCACGGAACACCTGAATATTAGCTAAGAAAGTTAAAAGGAGGGAATGAGGGAGAAGAAGAATGTGAATGTGCACAGTGAGAGAGAACGAGTGAGAAAATGATAGTTGTATATTTTGATGTGGATTTTTCCATAAAAATTGCGTTAAATGATATATGACTGGGCGAATGTGTTGAATATACTGTGATTATTATATTATATGCTAAACCGCATTGTTCATGGATCAACAATGGTGAAAAACATAGTATTCACAGGCACAGTAAAATGTTTGTTGTTTTCATTTTTCGCATTTTTATTTTTCTCTCTTTTTTCTCTTACATTTTACGTTCATTCTTTTCATTCGTGTTATTTTCTAAGTGTTGCCGGTTGTCAGTTGTGCACGCGCAAACATAAAGATAAATGGCAATAGATGTTCATCTTGTGTTGGTTTGACTGAAAGAAACACGAAAATCCACTGAACAAACGGTAAGGCATACAGTCACAACAAACACATTGATTTACTTGGCAAACGAAAGGAAAAATAAAAATAAAAAAAAAAATGCCACACAGAAGCAAAGGAAGAAGAAAAAGTGTGCGCGTAACATAAAAGTGAAATGATGATTGTAAATATATTTTTGCCATGCAGATAGACACAGTTGTGCGAATGTTTGTTGTGTTTATGTGAAAAAGGAGAAAAAGGCGAGGAATAGTGGGAAGAGAATGAGAGAGAAAGAGAGAGAGAAAGAGAAAGAGAAAGAGAGAGAGAGAGAGAGAGAGAGAGAGAGAGAGACTGTGAGAGAGAGAAAAAGAGGGAGAGAGAGGAAGAAAGGGAGAAAGAAATTGGGAATTGAAGGGAAAGAAGGAGTGCGAAAGCCAACAAGCGTAAGCGAAAAAGAAAGAGAGAGCGAGTGAATAGCATTTCACGATGCAATAATGTAAATATGAAAATGTTATAACATCTAACGGCTGATATAATAAACACGTGATTATATATTTATCTCTTCAGTCTATTTTTTTTATTTTTCTCTTTTTTGTTTTCATTTCGGTTGCCTTTTGGTATTTCTCTCTCTCTCTCTCTCTCTCTCTCTCTCTCTCCTCTCAACTGTAACGCTTGTTGTTTTGCATACATTTATTATTATAATGTAGACTCACACGTAGACCAACCATTGCAAACGGTAATGTGGCAAATAAAAAAGGAAGCAAAAACATGAGAGAGCGAGAGAGAGAGAGAGAGAAAAAAAAGTTGAAATAAAAAAAAAGTGAAAGCGACGAAAATCAAATAACGCAGAACAAAAAGATGACGTTGGAGAAATGAAAAGTCAAAGAAACAAAACAGTAACCAGATAACCATGAATCGTGCACGGCACACGCATTCACCGAACGCATTGTTGAATGTTAAATTGTGTGTAGGCATATAAACTGACAAAATATATCTTATGCATATACATAATAATTTCATTTTGCCAGTTCCGCTCTATCACCCTCATACGAATGCGATTGGGTTTATTCGTAGTTTCGCATTTTCATGGCTATGCCTGCCACGCTTTTTTCCTTCTTTAACGCGCTTCCACATACATTTTTTGTTATCTATTTTATTTCAATGTTTGCCCACTGAAATCATTTATGTCAAATTGAATGTTCAAACATTCAATAAGCGATGTTCAAAGACTTGTACGATTTCCACTTGAATTTTCACAAAAATTCAGCCAAACAAAATGGTTAACAATTTTATTCAACATCTTAACATTAATGTAATGAGTGTATACTTTTCCTTCTAATGTTCAGGAAAGTAAAAAAAAAAAAAAAAACAAACACTGAAACTATAGATTGATGTATATGCAATGTGCATCGTGTATATGCAAATGAGTTTTTTTACCCCTCTGAAATACAAACATTAAAATATGTATTTTGTTTGTGGCAATTTGCTGTCATCTGTATAATGTGTTGATAGTATGATATGATACGTGAAATTATTGGAAGAAAATCCTTTTTAGATGCCTCAAGCTCACAACCAATTGCCAATCCACTTTTGAAATGCTGTCAACCATCAAAACGATCACACCGATTTCCATAATCAGTAAAAAAATTGTGATGATACGTCTCTGAAATACGAAACAAACAAAAGACAAAAATGTAAGAAAAAAAAAAGAAAATGGAAAAGAATAAGAAGAAATGAGAAAAAAAGAAAAAGAAAAAGAAAAGGAAAAACAGACAAACACGCACACATACACAGACAAACACGTGACGAAATGCTTATGCAAATGCCAAACCAAGGACAAACGGCCCATTTTCAACTTCCATCAAATACCAATAACTTATATGAGCTGTTTGCATGTTGTTGTTGTTGTTGTTGTTTTTGTTGCTTTTTTGTGCCTATGTCGACACATTTTAGCTGTCACACATTCCGAATTCCGATCAAGATGCTGCTGAAAAAAAAAAACTGTATCTAGATAGAACTTTGTGCCGGTTGCAATATAAACATCTAACATTTCAACATTAATAACATATGAAGTTGAAAGTTTAGTTGATGGTGGTACGGAACGCTCAATTTTTAGCCCAACTCTCTCATTGTAACCCATCAACAATTTTCCCGCTTTTTGCAAATATATCCGTCTACCAAACGGAAAATGGTGCACATTACTTTCTCTTTCTATCTTCTTTTTTTTCCCGTCATTTCGGATATACATTGCGTTCGATGTTTGTTGTTTAGCAAAACATTGCAATCCCATATATGATGTATTTGTGAATTTTCTCTGTCATATTTTTCCCTTTCTTTATCCCTCTTTTTCTCGCTCTTTCATTCTCTCTCTCTCTCTCTCTCTCTCTCTCTCTCTCTCTCTCTCTCTCTCTCTCTCTCTCTCTCAGACAAACTTCCTGTTTCTCTGAATCGTTTTTTTTTCCTGTTTTCATTTTGGCAAATGCAAAAATCGCAATTGTAGTGTTTCGGAGGCCGTTTTTGAAATATATATGAAAAAAAAAAAAAATGTGTGTGATTGTCAGTGTAAGTGTATGTGTATTTGAATTTTCTCTGCCAGCACTGCGGATATTTATGATTTCATTTTGTCAAAGTAAAATGCCAATGTTCATTGTGTTGGCAAGTTCAGTATGTATGCCAAATGCAAATGAGTATGAGTTTTTTTTTTTCTTCTTATTTTCGTTTGCATTCATGAAAGTATAACTTATTTTTGTTCTCTCAACTGTATGGCCCACATTAATAATACATAAAATATGGTTGTTGTGCTCTACACATATAAGCTCTTTCTATCGTTCTCATACGTTATAGATGTTTTGCTATAATAACACACACACAAACATACACACACACACACACATACCCACATACATATGCATTCTCACAACAATAAAACGAATACACTCAATATTGCCGCTCACGCTGAATGGTTCATTCTATACCTATTTACATTCCTTATCGAAAGGATGCGGAATGATAATAGCTTGTCGTTTCGCGTTCATTCCCATTTCTCTTTCCCCCAACCCCCTCCCACCCAAAACAGCCTTTAACTTCAACTCGTACTCTTCATTTCAATTTATCTGCATTCACCATGGTATTGTGTTGCTGCTTATGCAATGCAAACTTAACTTCAAACTGATTATGTGTGTAAATATTTGTAAATGATAAAATCAAAAATCAATTTCATTTCATTCTTAATATGTAAAGCTTAAGCAAGCATGCATTGTCAGTGCCATCATCATGCCATACATTAAACATGAATCAGCAACATCAATAATAAACCAACCATTTTCACCATTCAAACGACACAAGGAGTGTTTATTCCGCTCATTTTATTTTTCGAGTGCTTTTTTTTATTTCATTGTCGATATGGATGGCGAGATCGAGAGTGTAAACGACTGTTAATGAGTTTGCATGCGTGCGCGCTTATGTGTGTTTGGATTTACAATCAATACTTATAATTGAGTAAACAAGAATATACCTTAGCATTACATATGTCCTGATAACGTATTAAATCGAAAATGAAAAACGACAATAACATTCCTGAAATGTGTAAAAAGCGTTACGATAAAAAGCCAGTCACTCTCTTTCACTCTCACTCTTCACTCTTCCATTTATTTTTATTTAATATTCCAAAATGAGAAGAGAAAAACAGAGAGATGAGCTAATAAATGAGCACAATTGTATGATAGACACATTGCTTGTTGTGTATAATAACGCAACACAAATTACTGGTTGCAAACCAAAAATTGAAACCATTGGCTTTTGCGTAAATTTATCAAGCAAAAATGATCCACATAAATGCATTCACATATGCGCGCACGCACGCACACATCCAATCATATGTTTGAATGTTAAAACCAAAGTCACACTAGTAAACCAGTTTCATGGTGCAATGAGTAATCGAAACACAAAGACATGTCGAACTGATGCCACGTCCTTTTTTCCCCCTCCCTCCGCTCTCTCACTCTCATATTCTTTTCGGTGTATTAATTGCCGCTTTATGCGACATTGATTGATAACAATATCGTGTCGAATCCATAAAATTTCCCATACAAGGTTTTCACGTCATACGGCCTTGCTATTTTCATTAATGTTTTCATAAATGCAGGATCTATACAACAGAGAGAAAAAGAGTAAAAGAATGCATGGTAGCTAGCTCACATTGGGCATATGTGATGAAATGTGTTGGTTCTTTCTTGCACACACACAGAGAGAGAAAAGAGAAAAGAGAGAGAGGGAGAGAGAGAGAGAGAGAGAAGAGAGAGAAAAGAGATAAAGAGATTGAACGATTCAGGCCAGATTTCGAGAAAACAATTCGGATATATAGATATTTGTGGAGTTTTTTTATTGAATTGAATCGACTGAAACTGGCATAAAAACCTTGTTCCGTTTGCTCACTTGGTCGCAATCATATTCAAAGCATGTTGTAAAAGTCAATTGATTGACATGATTCGAAAATTCGAAACGAATGTGTTATATGTGTATCGTCTCATTTTTTCTTCGAGTTTTTTTTTTGCTGCTTTGGCTGATTTCAGAGAGAAAACGAGAGAGAGAGGGGGGAGGGGAAAGAGGTGGAATAGAGAGAGAGTCAACAACAACGGTGACGGTGACAATTTTTGCAATGCAACCGACATCAACAACCATTCCATGAACATACTGAGAATTGAAAACGCATTTAAAGAGTGGCATAAATACGCTCACAGTTGGTCACACTAAGCAACACTGTTAACGCTTCACTTGATTCAAGGCGAATATATATATATATAATTTGTATTTTCGATGTTGTCTTTTTCTTTTTCATTTTGCGATCACTATTTTGGAATTCCAATTTATTGGATGCTCGAAAGAAAATCAACTGGAAAATTGAATTTTAACGGTGCATGAACTTATAGATGACAAACATAAATGGAAAAATTGAGGACGAAAACATAGAGACAGAGAGAGAGAGAGAGAGAGAGAGAGAGAGAGAGAGAGAGAGAAAGAGAACCAAGAAAAAATTGTGTGTCTAACAACTCAAATTACATGCAATATGACTTTCTTTCATTTTCACTCTTTATCGCATCCTAAATACAGAAAGAAAGAAAGAAAAAAAATGTATAAATTTTTTGACACTTTTGCTAATTCAGGAGCAATTTTGTTGTTGCTGTTGTTGTTCGATGATTCATCTGTTTTTCCGAAAATCGAGTGGAGTTTTTTTTTTTCTTTCTCTCCAATATGTGTGTTTGGGTTAATCGTTTTATAATTGTGTATATCGACAAATCGATACAATATGTATGGTTTGTGTATATGTGTGAGTGACACACAAAAATTTTCATTAAAGCCACCCGGAAAAAAGGATAAAATCAACATTTGACCTCTTTCGATGGCTTTGATCGAAATTGAAACATGAATCCAAATTGAAATGATTTTGAGTGAGCAGAGCACAATAATAACAATAAATACACACACAAACACACACAAACACACACAATCAAAAAACCTCTGGGCACCATCATATTATTAAATATTAATAGAAAAGGGTTCCCGTTTATTTTATTTCATGTTATTTTATTTTTTTTTTTTTTTTTTTGTCGTACAAAGATTATTTCCATAAATTAAATTATACACATATTCGAAAACATTTAACTTTTCAACCTATCGTGTGTCTACTATTGTTAAGTTCATGGCAACGAGGTAAAATTCTGAACCCAAATATAAATCACAAATTAATTAAACAACCGACACAAACATGATGTGTATATGATTTGAATATCCTATCTACAGTCATCAGTACCATTCAATAACTGGAAAACAAAGTGAAGAGAAAGAAGAAAGAAAAAAAACAAATTGATGGAAAGAATGTGAATAAAAATAATAATAATAATACGAAAATAAACGCAACACAAAATGTATAGAAAAGTAAACAATCCCCTTCTGTTTGATACGGAATGGATTCCGTTTATCGATACAGTTTCATGACAGAAATCAATGCAAATCAGATAAGTGTGACAAATAAACGCTCGGAGACTAAACAACAAATCCGATCAATGCGGAAGCGAGATTGTGAAAGCGATTTTTGCTGCTGTTTTGCTGTTGTTACGATTTTTGCTGCTGTTTTTCTGTTGTTATATGTATAGTATATGCTTTATATTTTTTTTTATTG
>JAQOWM010000568.1:1720000-1727500 GCA_029041755.1 Resseliella maxima | reverse complement strand
TGGAAAAAACAACCTGCGAACAAAATAATCGATGCACTGTGCACAAAGGCCCAAGAGGTTCACATTGATGAATTAATGGCACACAACATGAAAAACAACACATGAAATGCGGAACAAAAAACTACAGCAACAACAACTAAAGCAAAAGAGAAAAAAAAACTGAAGAGAAAGAGAGAGAGAGAGAGAGAGAGAGAGAGAGAGAGAGAGCGAATACACCACAGAAATAATAATCAGACGAAGACGAGCATGTTGCGAACAAGAGCAATGAACAATATAGCAGCAAAAGAAGCGTTAAGGCAAATATTTTTGAAATGTGGCTGCCTTTATTGGCATCATTCTCTTTGGTTTCTGTAAAAAGATTATTCTCTTTGCCTCTTTCTCCTCTCTGCTTTGCTCCGATTTTTTTTTTCTCGATCTGAATTTTGTACGGTGTATATGTGTAATGGGCACGCATTTGCATGCATACATAATAGTCATTTGTGCACCTTGTTTTTAATCAATTCACCCAGAGTCTTGTTTCTTCTGCATATAATGCGATCATAGCTGCTGGCGAAAATTAAATGGAAAATTTTCTTTGATTTTACTTTAATTTTGAACGAGAAACGTTTCGTGTATGCATACCTTCGCAAACGGATATTACAATCCACCAACGACACATACATACACAAAACGCTAATGCGTTTGTGCGCAAATTCTTTTTTTTTCTTTCTATCAAACAGTGCGCTTCTTCGTTTATTTTTTCTGTTCGTTGATTTTTTTTTTTTTCATTTTTTTTTTCGTTTGGATATGGTCGATGGAGTTTTACTAATACGCAAATCGAACAGAATGTTCCAGTGATTATATGATCGTGTCAAAGACAAACATGCCGGATTCTTTGAATTTACCAAATGAGAATCCTTAGTTATATATCTTGATAGGCGTGTTCACACAAAATGTGTGAAAAAAAAAAACAACAACAACATCGTGCAGCTAAAACAAATTTACGGTTTTCATTGCAAACGATATACATATTTAAAAGAATCGTTTTATCGAAAGAAATTTATCGAAATATCCTTTTTGCTAATGCATCAGATATGAATGTGTTGAGTTTCAGCTGCCGTCACCACATTTACCACGATGATTGCTTCTATTATCATATTCCAACAGACTCAATATCTCTTTTTTTTTTTTTCTTTTATTTCTTCTTTTCTGCAGTATAAGACTAACATTTAAAGAGAATGTATGACACTTTTCTAATTTGTTTGAATGTGGTTTACGGTGAATTTTTCCGCATATTCACTCTAGTCTTTTCATTCGTTAATGTGACCAATGTGACTACAAATTTTCATTCGTTTTTCTTTTTCTTTTCAAATTTAAATCGTAAATCAGTTTCCGACATTGCTACCTGTTTTAATGTTGACGTTGGCATTTCTCAGTTTTCGTTTTTACCACACTCATTCCAGAATGAGAATGAATGCCATTGAATATCGTTTTTTGATGATTTTCTGCAATTTTCTATAGATTCATTTTCATGGTTGATGCATATTTTCATGTTGTCGCTTTTACTGCTTACACAATACAGTCGCTGACGTATGATTTTAGTATTTCAACAATTTCAACATTGGCCCAAGACTAATGAATTACTATGGTTATATAGATGTTAGTGGCTATAATCCAATTTGATTATGATGGAACAATGTTAATGATTACGAATAGTTGTGATGAAATTTATTGTAAATTATTGCATATGCATTGTTGCTTCATATATTGTTTGGCCTCATTTTTGGTTGACAATTTTATTCATAATTTCGATAACATAATATCCGTTTTGTTGTTGAATTCACACAAAATTCGCTTTTGTTTCAATGAATAATTTTCAAATTGTGAACTTTATTAACTGAATTACCATTATGTAATACACATATATGCATTGGCAAAAACATATGCAGAGACAGCACAAAATATGCTTTTGTGTTGTTTGTTGAATAAATGCAAAACAAGATCACTTACTTGTTGATGAAAGGAGATTTTAACACACACCAACCATTGTATCAATGTTTCATGTTTACTGTGCAAGCCCAGCATGGTGGGCGAGTGAAAATATACAATGTCTCTCTTCTCTCTCTCTCTCTCTCTCTTCTTCCAATTTTTCCTTCCTCATTTCTATTTCCTTCTGTTTCTCATGCTCGTCGCATTCAAATTCTTACCGAAATAAAAATAGCGACGTTTTACGTACGTGCAAAGCACCATCACATACACACATTACATTACATATATCGATTGTAAATCTTATCGCCAACTTGATACCCTTTTGATAATTCTACAACACCAACTCAACACTATACAGCCACATTGTATGTAAGAATTGGTTGTTCAATCAACCGAAACCCAATGCATGCAAATCAAGAGAAAAGGGCTGTAAATATTGATTGCATTCAGTGGATTTTTGCCACTTTCCATCTACCTATCAATTTGTCGACATGAATACCATTCAGACTACATTTTCTCGAATATCTCTCTCTCTCTCTCTCTCTCTCTCTCTCTCTCTCTTTTAATCTTTTTACACTTCCTTCCTCTCTCTCTCTCTCTCTCTCTCTCTCTCTCTCTCTCTCCCTCTCTCTCTCACACTCTTTTCTTTTGATTTTTCCCAAAACTCTTTCTCTCATTGAAAGCATGATCGATTTTCAAGAAGATTATGAATTTTCGTGAACATGAGCTAATTTATTCTGAAATCAATTTACGTTTTGTATGCTGTAAAATGCTTGCGTATTACGTTTCGGGCTGTTTTTTCTTTTTTTCTCTACTCAATATCTCGATATCTCTAATTTTGTTTCTCTCTCTTTCCCTCTCTTTCTCTGTTTCTCTCTCTCTCACTCTCTCTTTCTCTCTCTCTCTCTCTCTCTCTCTCTCTCGTTTTGCTGTCTCTTTTTGTATGCAATTCTCATTTTGCTTACAGCCCAGCCGAAGGAATGAAAAACTTTTTTAATATTCACAAGTATATCAGTGCATTGCGAAAATTTTCAATTGAAAATTATATTTCAGTCGCAATGGCAACCTGGTTGTTTCAGGAATCCTGTCAAACCATTTAAATATGACTAAACCTTTTAATGCAAAAACTGGCTTTGGCATTGCATGAAATATTCATAATCGCAGACGTTTTCATTTTAGAATATTACGTAAAATCTTAAAATGGCTGAGCTAACAATTTCGTGCATTTTGCCATGGACTTGCCATTGTTTATAAGTGTATGCAGAACATTCTCTCTGTCTTTCTCTCTGTTTCGCTTTATCTCATCATCGCTCTCTCTCTCTCTCTCTCTCTCTTTCTCTATTTCTTGTTCTTCCCTTGTTTTTTTCTTTCTATTCCATTCGTACTTTCTCATCTTTTCTCTCGGTTTGCATATGTCGTCCTCATTTCTCGTTCGCTCAATCGGTTTGAATTTTTTTTTTCTCTCTCGCTCTCTTTCTCTCTCTCTCTCTCTCTCTCCCTCTGTTTTTTTATATATTCAGTTCTCTTGAATTCTCTGAAATTGTTTGAATACATTTGATGTGCTTTTTGAAGAATTTATGTTTCAATTTATGCAAAATGAACAAACGATACATCAACAAAGCGTAAAGTAAAAAGTTGAATATATGAATGAAAGTGAACAATAGAGTGGGGTTGCGAGAGGTGCATATATTGGTTGTCATGTGTATGTGTATATCTATTTTGTGTATGCACAATTTTTCGTATCGTACGTGCAATGAGTTTGGTGTGTGAAAATTCAGATAGAAACTGGCAACAATTTCGATGAGCATCAGCAGAATAAATTGTAAACGATACACGCATATGCACGCATACAATGTGCAATTGGAATAAAATATATTCTATATAAAGTGAAATGTATA
Source organism: Resseliella maxima (assembly GCA_029041755.1). Classification (NCBI taxonomy): domain Eukaryota; kingdom Metazoa; phylum Arthropoda; class Insecta; order Diptera; family Cecidomyiidae; genus Resseliella; species Resseliella maxima. Next base: position 1,723,634 of record JAQOWM010000568.1, on the reverse strand, counting down.
TGCCGAAATGATTTTTAGTTAAATTGCATCAGGTTCATCATATCGTATGGACTTTCTCATTCTCTACAAGTGAGTACATTTTGCATGATGAAAATGTATTATTAATTGAAATATGCGTAACGAAATTCACTATTTCTATATGTGTTGAAAAGTTGTTATTTAATTATATTCATTTATTCAATTTTCTGCTGCCGTAAAATAATCTCGCTTTTACATTGATCGCTACGAATATCGGACCATCCGGATTATTTACACATTCATTTGATTAATAAAGAATAAGAGAGAGAAAGAGAGAGGGAGAGTGAGAGAGAGAGAGAGTGAGAGAGTGAAAGAGAGAGAGAGAGAGTGAGAGAGAGAGAGAGAGAGAGAGAGAGAGTGAGAGAGAGAGAGAGAGAGTGAGAGAGAGAGAGAGAGAGAGAGAGAGAGAAAGAGAACCGACTAAGAGAAATGACGGAAAGAAAAAAGGCGGATTAATTATGTGTACTTAACTTATGATTGGACTTTAAAGTTGTCCAGCAGCGATTTTATCTAATTGGATATCTTTGAAAATTCTTCTTCCTGTTAACTGCTTTATTGCATGAGATAATAAATAAATAGTTTTACATTTAAGCAATAAATTTCCGTTTTTACATAAGTAATTTTATGTAAGAAAATGTTGCATTTTAGCTTTGTGCAAAACAGCATATTGCATCACATTTTTTATACATAATTTTAATATGACATTTATACAAAAGTGATAAACGATTATCTCGGTACATCGTTCAAAATCATTTGAATGCATCCCAAATGCATACAAAATTGATGTTCGGTGCAGTTCAATCGTAGTCTGTGACATAATCTTAAAAGCGATTTGATCAAAATGCAAAATAAACAGAGAGGCAGAGAGAGAGAGATAGAGAGAGAGAGAGAGAGAGAGAGAGAGAGAGAGAGAGAATCTTGCATCTTAATTCAAAAACGTTTGTAAATATCTAAATAAACATCAATTTGTCATTTTCAACTGGAATATCATCAATATGTGAATGTCATCGGTATCTCTCGCCCAAAGGTATGAACATAAATGGCAGCTAAAGAAAATCCATTTTTAAATGGCAATGTTAACATAACATTTGTTGTGTGTGTGTGTGAGTAAGTGTTTCTGTGGTGCTGGTTGGTAATAGTTATTTTTGCATCGAGAGCGATAGAGAGAAAGAGAATTCCATTAGTCACTTTTGGTTGAATAAGCAAATGTTTTCAACGAGCAAAAGTCATGTTTATGCTTTTTTCCCCGTCTTTTTCTACTTCTTGCGAAAATGCATATTCGACCAAAAAAAGCCTTGAGATTGAAAGAAACCACAGAAGAAGAAAAAAACAAAACATAAATGGCCAAGGTCAGTATCAGCAGCAGCAGTTACAGAACGTACAAATATACATAATTACTGACAAATTAAAATCTATTATTTATTATTAAGTCGGCTGGCGCTTGCACTGTCATGACTATGTAAACGAAATGAAATATCGAGAAAACAAGCGAATAGAGAAGAGAATAAAAGAAATATATTGCTAAGCAAAGGAAGAAAAAAAAAAGAATATCCACCAACAAATACCCATCTCTGGCAAATAATAAGAGGGAAATTAAGAAAGGTAATGGAAAAATGGGTGGAGCAGCTCTAGCCGTTTTCTTCCATTTAAATTGAATATTATTTACACAAACAACCGTCCAGAGCATGAGAAATAGATCGTAATCATTCAATTTATTGAATTAATAAGCCATATATTTTGTTTGATTCTTTTCACTGTTCGAATACTACTTGCTATCTACTTGGTTGCATTTTCTTGGATGCAATTTCTAAGTGCATGATGTCGAAACATTTTTTCTCATTGCATTGCATTTTACAGAAAAAAAAAAAGAGAGAGAGAGAGAGAGAGAGAGAGAGTGAGAGAGAAAGAGTGGAAAAGAAGAGAGGGATCAAGACAGAGAGAGAGAGAGAGAGAGAGAGAGAGAGAGAGAGAGAGAGAAAGAGAGAGAATTTTGCTTGAATCGATTCGAAGCCAATTCATTGAATAAATATATAGATATTTAGATGTATACACAAGTTATGTGTTTGCATTGAAAATGTGAATTTCAACGAATAAATTGCAGAGTCACTTAGCTTACAGTCGCATTCAGCGCCATCGTCAGATAATGCATGAAAATGGACTTGTTTTTTTTTTCTTTGCTGTGCGCTTGCAACAAAAAAGAAAGAATTCTATCGAAGTGTAAATCAAAGACGCAATGGACATAGATTGAAAGAAATGTGAAGAGAGGCAGAAAGAGGACAAGACAACAACGACGATAGAAAGAAAACCAAGACGATAAATTGTTGTATTTTGTTTAGTTTGTTTGTTGGCGCATATGAAAATAGCAAGATTGTTTAGCATTGATAGTTGGATATTTTTGTGTACGGTAATGATGTTTGTTACTTTTGTCTAGTTAAAGTGCTTGGTGAACAAGCGCGACCGAGTGAGTGAGTGAATGAATGAATGAATGAATAAAGAATAGTGTGTGTGTGTGTGCATGTGGCACATTTGAGGTATAAGTAGCTTGTGTTGAGAGGTCATATATCTTTTGGAAAAATCTTTTGCGCGTATCCAAACCACAAATGCTTTCTGTTTTTGTCTGCAATCATTCTCTTGGTTTTCTATTTTGATATTCGGACGAATGCAAAGCATGAAAGTTCTTGTTCTATCTTTCTATCTTATGTTGATACAAAAGAAATGACGAACAATCCGCAAAAACATGCAGAAAAAGACGTTGATATAGAGAAGAAGCAGCAACAATAATAACAACAAAAAAGATGAAAATAGAAAAAACACGCACACTCAAACAGAGCGCACTAGACAAATGTATTGTTGATTTCATATCTAGGCGGTTTAATTGAAATATTTCACCAACCAAGGAATGAGAGAGAGAGAGAGAGAGAGAGAGAGAGAGAGAGAGAGAGAGAGAGAAAGAGAGAGCTTAGGTACAATTCGCCGTTTTCGCCAAAAACCATTCATTATCTATTAACCGTTTACATGTTTTGCTTTGTATGTTTGCTTGCGATATATGGTTGTTATTTTTGGTGTTGTTTTTGTTCATCATTCGTGAACTCGGTTGTATCGTTTCTTTGGTCTATGTTTTTCAACACTTATTGTGTATTTCTGCGTGTGTTGCGTTTTCATTTTTTTTTTTTTTTTTTTTGTTTTTACTTCTTCTTCTTCTTCACATTCTACCGGCTTTGATAAAATATATGCGCTTGTAAAGCGGTATGGTAATGGCATAATGTTTTCACAACACGATCAAATTTGTTTTTCGTTGAATTTATCATCGTCGACATCAACTAGCTGCTAGCACTTAACAAATAACTGGGCTGTACAACCGAAAATGGAATAAAACAAAACAAAACAAAACAGAAAAAAGAAAGAAATTCCGCACACAGAAAGATGTTTTTGCTTTTCACGGTAAGCTAGCGACTGAGTTAGTATGAGCCAGCGTACGTTCAGTTGCTTCGTAGTTTCTGACATTGGTCCTTCTGCCATATCTACATTTTATACATACATAACTCGACCATTTGTGTTATTGTTTCACATGATTTTGCTTCCATCGCATCTCTTTCTTTTTCAAAAATGATGTATG
>JAQOWM010000568.1:1692500-1715000 GCA_029041755.1 Resseliella maxima | reverse complement strand
ATATCTCCGTTTGTATATATTGCACAGAAAATTATCAGATTTTCCATAGTAACACACAACAGTAGCGACTTTTTGATAAAATTTATTTTACAACTCCCAAATAATTACTCGGTGTGCATTTGATGTGTGTTTATGTGAGCGAGTGTCGTTGTCGTCGTTTTCGTTGTCGTAGATACAACAAATGCCAAGAAATTGCACAGTGATTGTAGGTGTGTTTGTGTTCATTCGTTCGTTCATTCGTTTTAAGCTTTTATGTGTCATAATATCCGTAGATTTGTGTGAGCCAGAGCAAACGGATTACAACACACAATATGCAACTTGTCTGTTCTAAATTTTCATCTTCCCTCTATCTCTTTTGATCTCTCTTTCTCTCATTTTGTATCTCTGTCTTTCGCGCGCTTCGATCGTTAAGAAGATATTCGATATTTGGATATGGGATTTTCTTGTTTCATGCTCGATTCATTTCTGGTTCATTGTTAATTGCTGCACGTACTCACGCTCGAAATGAGCAGCGCGCAAATTCCTTGGAAATTTTTTGACGACTTTTTTTTTTCTTGTTTTCTCTCTCTCTCTCTCTCTCTCTCTCTCTCTCTTCTGCAGTTTTCCATGAGCCGTTCACTTTATTTTATCTCTTAATTTATATTCCGTTTCATTTCATTTGTGAGTCGTTTTTTCCATCTTCTTCTTTTTTTTACTTTATTTTTTTTTCTGTTTATTTTTACTTCATTTTCTTTTTATTTGATTTTCTTTTCTCTTTTACACTTGGTTTGTAACAAAATTTGAATCCTTTTATGTTTCATTTATAAGGGGCAACGGCAACGGCAACGATTGCGGCACAGTTGACTTTCATCAACTGAATGTCTGATAATGGGTTGTGTTTTTGAAAGTTACACGCATATCGCATTGAAATGTGTTGCACTAAAGAGACAACAATATGAGTTTCAGACAAAAATTAACGATAATTAACACTGCTATTGTTATCATTTTGTTCTCGCTTAATTGTCCTGAACATTTTTCTGCCATTGTTTGCTTGCCGTCAAAAATGTGCATTGGATAAATACGAATAAGAGACACATAGGGAGAATGACAGCGAGAGATTGAGAGAGTCAGAGAGAGTGTGAAAGAGACAAAATGTTATAGAGAGAGAGAGAGAGAGAGAGAGAGAGAGAGAGAGCATATGTGTTAATGGCTATATGTGTAATATAAGCATGCGTTTGTTTGCCGTTTATTGAATAGTTTTCAAATGGCATGAGCTCATATCAACGATGTGTTGATGAACCGAAACAACCATAATGAAATAAAAAAACGATGGTGCAACCAGTGCATGTATCAGTATTGTATTCATCTCTGTTGATAATTTGTGAATATTGAATTCATAAAAACTCGACAAAGCATTCAAAGCACGAAAAAAATGCAATGAAAATTGAATATTTGTTGGTATTGTAATTGTGTTTATGATTGTAGTATTTACCGTGATGACTACCAGATATTCGTTCTAATTTGCATTTTAAATGTGTTTTTGTTATTGGTCATTTGGCAAATGTCAATTTTAACACCATTTTTTTGTTGGTTCTGTTAGCCAGACACGATGCAATTGCTTTGAACATTGACTTCAATTCCAATTAGGGCAAATGTTCTTCTAGTTAACATTGTGAATTTTTGTGAAACATTTTTTTTTTCACTCAACACATGCAAAATGTGTAATGAAGTCAATTTTTCGTTTCGTGTCCATGTGTTTAGTTCTATTTAAACTAACCGATTCTAAGCAACAGGAATTCAATGGTATTACAAACTATATCGATTTGCTTGTGTTTTTTCTCTTTCTCTTTCTCTCTCTCTGTCTCTCTCTATCAATGTTTTCACATCACCATGTTGCACAGATGCAGACGTGTAACATTCAACGTGTCTGTTCTAGCCGATATTCCATTTTCTGCACATTTGTTTCAGTTACATTTTATGAGCCATGGAATTGAAGCTAGTTTTATATCCTATTTAACTTATTACAGTTTGATCAATTCGTCTTGTTCCACTGCTGGTAATGCTATTGCTGCTGATACGTTCGTTTCAATAGCACAATATGTGTACTTGAATAAGCGCAACGACGTTTTCCATTTCTTTTTACACTATTTATTGTACTACTTTTATGCTTGATATCGAACTACTTCGATAGAGGCAATTTGGTGCAATTACGACCCTGATCTATGTAGGTCGATGTGAAGAACAAATGCCATGAATGCCGATAATGTTGTAACATCTATCGACCAATGCCGACACATATTTTTCCCTCATTCACCATCCGTTACCATTGTATATTTTGCTTTATAGCAACTGGTCAATATTTGCCTCATATACTATGCATACACACACACACACACACACACACACACACACACACACACATGAAGAGAGAGAAAGAAAAATAATGGGGAAGAAAGAGAAAGAAGACTGGAAGGGGGGGGGGGGGTTTGGATGAGGAAAAAAATCCATTCCCGTGAGAACGATCATCACAATCGAGAGCACAATGAATACAAATAAAAAAAGGTTTGATTTTCAGTCCGAAAATAAGGATAAAGTCAACACACATTGGCTATTCGTGTTTTTGTTATTGCGAATAAAGTGAAACGATGGGGATGGGCAAATAAGATAAAAACGTTAAATCGACTGACTCATTTAGATACTTTCGAATCAAAATGTAGTTTTATTTTTTACTAAAAAAAAATAATTATTATTATTGCAGAAATGACAAAGGTTACAAAACGCTTAAATACAATTACATGCTTATAATTGGCATTTCAATTTCATCATACTAATTTCTTGTGTCGACAGTTTTTACATTCATGTGGGAAGCATTGCTTTCGAAGTAAATACGTCGATATTCATCATGCACAGATCAGAAATTGAGATTTAATTCAAGAAGAAGAAGATGAAGTAGGAGAATGAAGAAAGAACGAAAGATAGATAGATAGATAGAGAGAGAGAGAGAGAGAGAGAGAGAGAGAGAGAGAGAGAGAGAGAGAGAGAGAGAGAGAGAGAGAGAGAGATAGAGAGAGAGATGGGGGGGGAGAGAGAGATGCAGAGAGAGAAAGAAAGAGAGACAAAGAATGTGGCGAATGGAATGAAAATTCACAAATCCATGGGTTAACCAAAAACACATACCGCTTTCAATATACCAAAAAACTTTTGAAACAACATTCATTGGTTTGAATTCAGTGGCAAATTGCTTACACTATAAAATCAATGAATGGAAAATTACGTAGATGAATGAATGTTATAACAAAATGGTTCGATTTTAGTTGGCAAATAATGACATAAGCTTAAAGTATCAAAACAACATATTAGTTTCATTTGCATTGACATTTAATCTTACAAGATCGTAATATGTCAATCGTATCGCTTTCGGTTTGTTTATTACATCGCAATAATGTGAGTGAATATAAAACTGGTAAAACTTAACTTTCGGTTAATGTTTTAATACCTTATCTGATGCTTACAAATGTGAATATGTCAAATATAATTAACATAGTTAATGTAACCATGGAAGTAATCATTATTGAAACGATAATAGACCCATTGCGGCAGCAAAACAACACATTTCACGTGCTCACATTGAAGCATATTCAATCCATATTAAACAAATTCGAATGGCATAATCATGCATGAGTGGTTTTATTTCGCCGTCGTCGTCGTTTTCTTCCTATTCTATTTTTTTTTGTTTGCGTTTTTCTTTTATTGTTTATCATTGATTTGTCTTACAAATTCCAAATGTGTAATTTTTATAGTCAGGCTAAATATTATTTGCTAAAAATAAATTGTCGATTTTTATATTGTACATTTTGTGTAAATATTTTATTTCCAGAGCATGTAAATGATTTCAAAAAAGAAAGATTTATTTACATTTGTCAGAAAAATAAGAGAGAAAAATGTACGTCAAATGTCCATAGCCTAAACAATCATTCCAGATTTTAAGGTGGCTTCAAACAAACATGAAAATCTAACCAAAATAAAATAACCAATATTTAAAATTTGCTCCATTTTCTTCTTCTTCTTCTTGTATTTCTTTATATTCTTGGAATACATTTAATATTTGGGAAATTTCTGCGAAATGAAAAATACCATAAATACAACGACGAAGTCAATGAGTGATATAAAATTGAGAGAAAGAGAGAGAGAGATGAAGGAAGAGTGAGGAAACGAGAGGGAGGGAGGGAGAGAGAAAGCGAGATAGGGGAAGAGAGGGAGATAGAGAGATAGAGAGCAAGAGAGAGATAGAGAGATAGTGAGATAGAGATAAAGAGAGGGAGAGAGGGAGAGAGAAAGAGAGAAAGAGAGAAAGAGAGAAAGAGAAAGAGAAAGAAAAAGAAAGTGACGAAGAGCCAGAAGAATAAAGTATAAGAGAAAAGCATTCATTTGGAATATTTATATTCATCTGCAATTAATCATTTCTCGAATTATGATTTTTGAAAAGCCATAAAAACCGAGTTTTCTATATTTATTTATTTGAATGCGAGAAATACCTGCAATGTTCTTAATCATTTTTGAGCCAAAGCTTTGTGAAAACCCTTTGTAATGTTTCTTTGTGGAAAATGGCGCTTTAGCTAAATACACAAAATCTCAACTCAACAGTATTAAGTAAATAATAACAAAAAGAAATGAAAAAGCATTCATTTTTGCGACCTATCTCACACGGCATCAATTCTTCCGTTTAAAATTATTCTTTTGGGCTGACAAAAATAATAATAATAATAATAATGAAAGAGAAAAGAAAATATATCCCTTTCAACTTGGAAAATCTCTTCCAAACAATATCGACAAAAAGGGGTTTTTCCATGAGATATATACATTTCCATTCTTCCTCTTCTTTGCTCCCTTTTTCTCCATCTCTCACTCTCTCTCTCTCTCCCTCCCACTCCGTCCTTTTTAAATTGCACTGAGAGATAATTTTCAAAAATCAAAATTTTGTTCCGATTTTCATGTAATATGAAACAGAGCAAATATTGAAAGAGATCTATTTACATTGTTGCTGCTTATTTTAAATATGAATATGCTTTCGTTTACATATAAAATGCGTGGGCATTGTACAGTATAGGTAATTGAAAACATATAAACTCATTTGAAATTTAAAACATATTTTATTTTTTATTTTTTTTTATCCGAAAATACTAAACACACGCAGCAATCATACAATGAAATCCGATAAATGTCATATTCGATTAGAATTCAATTTAAAAATAAAAACCAAATGCCAATATAATGGAAATAATATGCGACGAGTAAATCAATTCTTAATATAGATCTGTAGGTATCTATTACATTTCATTCAGTAACAATAAATGAATATTTGAAAGCTATGTATTTTGATGAAGCGTATGCTGGTTTTTTGAAATGAAAATGTGTTGGTTGGTATATTTAACATTTTGCAAAATGAAAGAAGGCAAAAAGTGATTAAAATTAGACAAACAATTTGTATAGATATAAAAGAGCGAGCGAAAGAGCGAGAGAGAGGGAGAGAGAGAAGGAGAAGGAGAGTAAGAGGGAGCGAAAGAAGGAAAAGGAGAGTGGGAGAGAGAGAGAGAGAGAGCACGAAAGAGTGAGGGAGAGGGAGAGAGACAGAGGAAGAGAGAGTGGGAGAGAGTGGAAGAGAGCGAGAGAGGGGGAGACGCTACTGCTGGAAAGCATGAGAAGAGAATAAGCCACAAAATGTGTTTCGAAATATTGTGGGGTTTTTGAATATTTCAGCCTTCGGTCCCTTTAAAATTGTATGATTTGCGATGGCAGATTTCTTCAGGAATGAAATCTTTTCTTTTTTTTTTTCATAAACACAAATTTAGTGACCTACAAAGGATGGAAAAGTGACCTATAAAAAATGAATAAATGGTTTTTTTTTTTCTTCTACATCTTTAAATGGAAAGATCGAATCCTTTTCTCGTTACGATTATAATGCATTGAGCTGTCCAATACACAAAAATGGAATATACGATTGTTGTTGGTTTTGTCGTTGTCATTGTCGACGCAAAAAACAAAATAGTCGAGTGAGCGAAAAAGAAGCGAAAAATTTTGCAAAATGATCAGACAATAAAAGATGAAAAGAGCAAAGCCGACCTCAATAGACTGATCGAAATCAAAACCAGAAGGAACGACGACGACAACAACAATCACAGAACCACTAATGAACGATCCAGCGATTCTATTCCATTTTGTACGAAATTTTTTCCGTTTTTTTTTTTTTTGCGTTCTTTCACAAACATTTTTTTGTCGTTTTTTTTTCTTCTCATTCCATGTAAAATTCGAGGTAATTTGAATTCCGATGGAGCGTCAGAATGGATTCACAAACGACGGTGTATTAAATCTAATATAGAATGAGACGAGAGATTGATATTGAATAGAGAGGAAGGGGAGGAGACTTTTTTTTTTTTTTTTTTTTTTTTTTTTTTTATTTCAATGTCACGACATTTTGCGTTTTGATTCAAATAAAAAAACAACAAGGGAAGGAAAAGTGACTGAAAATTAGCCAAAGGAAAATGAATGAAAAGAAATCATCTAATTATACTGTTTTCGTTCACTCTCTCTCTCTCTCTCTCTCTCTCTCTTCTTCTCTCTCTTTTTGCTCTTGGTCGATGGTAAATTACTTTTTCGATTTTACCATACCAAATTTATTTGGATGATTTATATGAGAAATAAATATGTAATTGTTGGACTGATTTGCTATGTTTTAATATGTACTTGGTCGTTTTATTTTATCGGCTGTGCGTTTGTCGTTTCTTTACGCGTAATGACGAATGTAGGGAATTGTGAATTTGAATTATACGAAGAAATCAAGCGCTAACAAAAAAAACAAAATCCCATTTTTCTTCCACGAAATTGGTATTTTTGTCATTATTTTACAAGCTTTATATTTTTTTTTTGTCTTCAACACCGCCATACTCTTTAAGGGATTTTTTTTCGTTTCTCATCTACCTTGTATGATGTAACAAATGACGATGTATATCAACATAAAGTGAGAAAGCAAACAAAACTGTTTGGCAAATTCTTGTTCAAATTCCTCACGTGGAATGCTTAACCAAAAACATAATTTGCTCAATCAGGTTATTGGAAAATGTATTTTAGCCGTTATGGATTTTCGTTTCGGATATTCTCGATTATTTTTTTTTTTTCCTATGTTTTGGAAAATGCGTGAACATGTGAGCACAGAGTACAGGCGGCCTTCTAATTTGTTCGAGTATGTATGCTTTATTTCATTTTCGTTCTTTTCTCACGCCAACTCGCTTTTTTTTTTTGCTATATTTTGTGTGTGTGTGTGAGTGTGTGTGTGTGTGTTTGTATGTTTTTGTTGTCAATTTCGATTTTGATCCTTTACGGTTCGTTTTCAAAATTGAGACGCATGTATAGATTTTCTATTAAAATGAAACCATGGCAAAGAACGATGACAAAATAAATGAGAAAACTTTGAGCAGAAGAAACTTTAATTTCGTATATATTTTCTTCGTCTTTGGCTGTGTGCACTTCTTCTTCTTCTTCTTTTACCTCCCTGACTCCTTCATTCATTTGAATTACTTTCTTGCCAACATTTCAGCGAATGTTGTTATCCGTGTTCTTGCGTTTTTTTCTTTCTTTTTCCTTTTTCTTTTACTCTGTTTTGATGGATATGTGTTTGAAGGCGTCTCAATACAACAGTCAAACAAAATGAAAGTTCTTGAAGTGGCTTACTCGCCTTCAGTTTCTCTCTCTTTCTATCTCTCTCTCTCTCTCTATCACTCATTTACTCTATCTGTCTCTCGATTTATCTCTCTCCCTTTCTCTCTCTTTTTCTCCATCGTTCTTTGTCTCTTGACTTCTTTCCCTCTCTCCCTCTCTCCCTCTCTCCCTCTCTCTTTCTCTCTCTCTCTCTCTCTCTCTCTCTCTCTTTCTCTTTCTCTCCCTCATATTTTATCTCGTTTGCCGCTAACTCTCTTACATTCTTTTTACATTCCCAACGTCACTTGTGAATATATTTTTCATAGTCGACAAATAAAAACCACGCAATAACATGAAAAAAAAAAAGAATGTCAATCGAAGTGAAGCAACATCAGCAGTTGCAAAGGAAGTGATGGAAAAAAATGTTAAATTTACCGTGTATTTAGCGAACGAAGCGTTCAACATTAACAAGACAATATTTATATCGTAAAGATGAGCTTCCAAAGTTTTCTGTCAGCCACTTTGTTAACGCAAATACACTTGGTACGCATTATCGTGTGTAGCTTTCTCTCTCTCTCTCTTTCTCTCTCTCTCTCTCTCTCTCTCTCTCTCTCTCTATTCCTCTTAGTGTATGTGTGTGTGTTTCTCTTTTTGCGTATGTTTACGTTTGTCGCCATGCACATTCCACCATTAAATCCAATTTATTCAATTCCAATTTATGTTGTGGACGAATTGATCGTAGCTCGTGTATACAAGTGTGCCAGCTAATTTGTTTGACATATTCGTATCGGTCATGGTTTTCGATGTGACGATGGCATCTTCAATAAATATTGTTCAGAGTGCAATTTGAAGGCGCTATTTGTGGTCAGTCAAGCGAACTCCCGCCCCAACAAGAGCAACAGCAACAAGAGAAAGAGAGAGAGAGAGAGGTGGGAAGGGGGTGGTAGAAAAATGAAGAACACAGCAAACCATTAAATTAAAGCCGGTAAAGCCATTGGTTTTTGCGTGTCAATGTACCTTTTTATTCAATATGTTCGTTCTGCACATCATCGTATTCCCGAATATCGGGCGGTGAAAAAGCATGTGCGAAAAGGTCGATGTTGTGTATGGCATTTCAAACAAAGTAACAAGATATGATTGAATCTCATCAGAATCGCTTGAAACGCAACAACAACAACAGCATTAACAGCACACACACACACACAAAAAAATGTCAATCATCGAGAATGAAGTTAATTTCTTTCGACATGTATTCATGTTCCGTAGGCAATGGCAATGATATTTAATCTAAAAATCATTTTATGGCGTACCGATACTGCCTTTAGCTTTGCTTTCACTTTACTCTTCGTCATGTTTTCATTTCACCCTATTTGCCATCGAGTGTCGTTTTGTCATTTTTTCTTCACTTTTTTTTTCTCGCTCTCCTCACAATCTATTTTTCTCTCTATTTCTCTGTTATGCAAAGGCTTTTTTTCTGCCTCCTTACTTCAATATTCTCAATTTTTTTTTATTCTGGTGTTACTTATTAGAAGTTATTGTTAGCGGACTCAATGTCGTCTGCCTCACTCGTGTAATTGATTATCCGTATTAAACTTTTCCGTTGGAGATTCTGTTCATTCGTTGTTGTTGTCATTTTTTTTCTCTCTTTTTTTCTTCTTTTCATAGAATGCTTGCTATTAGTTCATTTTGTGTTCACTTTAAGTTGATGTCATTTTGAAATTTTCATCTTTTTTCTCTTCTTCGTTGATCGTGTATACTGTGTGTATATTTGTTTTTTTTTTCTTTTTTTCGTTTTCTCTGTCACATTTTTGTGTTCGTTGCGTAACTTTCTAATTTAAAGAAAAAAAAAAAAAATGAAAATTGCAAAGGGGAAAATATGGGACGAAGTTGTGAATGGAGTGCCGGCGAATTGATGTAAACGCAAATAAGAAAATATCGCGTGATTGGATATTATGCGAACACCAAAATACGTATATATATATATAATGGTGGCGGTTGTACAAAACTCGTTTATTCAATTATTAATCAAATAAGATTGGACGTCAATACATTGAATGCCATTCAAAAAACCGACAGCGCATGAAACTTTGACGTGCATTTATTATATTATTTTGAATTGTAAATGTGATGCGTTGTGTGTGTGTGTGAGTCAGTTTCTCTCACTGTTTGAATCTCGATCATACAATCATTGTTTGGAACTTTTTCTAGCAAAAAAAAAAGAAATTATTTGATCTTCACCAAAGAAACTCTTTTTTAATGTTGCAGCGTGCTGCAATCCATTGATTGAGTTTTTACATTTTCTGAAACGTATCGTTCTGGTTAAACTGCATAGCAAAATAGTTTTTCGCTTTGGTGAAAATGAAAACTTTCAACTTTTTATCCCGTCCTGCAGGAAGAGAGAGATTGGAAGAGAGTGATAGAGAGAGATTGAGAAAGAGAGAGAGAGAGAGAGAGAGAGAGAGAGAGAGAGAGATAGAGAGAAAGAGAGAGAGAAAGAGAGAGAGAGAGAGAGGGAGAGATAGAGAGAGGGAGAGAAATAGAATAAATTCAAGGGAATAATAGTCTCATTTTGCTGTTATTTCAGCTTATTTGAAATGCGTTGCAATTTATAATTTTGCAAATATTAGGTTTTCAAAATGGATGTCATCTCGATGGGTGTGTGTCATCGAAACAGAAAATGTGGTTGAAAATGAGAAGAAAAGGCAGCTTAAAGAGAAAGAACAAAATTTTTATTTTATTCACTATTGTGTGCCAACTTGGTGTACAGATGTGTTCAAGCAGTGAACTCAAATTCCTTGCAAAGAAACAAAAAAAAAAAAAAAAAAATGTCAAAATAATCTCAATTTTTGAATTAAATTCAACTGATTTCGCACAGTAATTATAATTTTAAGCAAACGAACGAAATGAAAAAGAACAATGAAATGAGACAAGAGTGAGAGAGATTCTGAGCGGGAAAATTTTGTAATTTTGATGTCAAAGATTCGAAGAATGCAAATACAAAGATAAATAGCTTCAGTTGACTTGTAATCCACTTTTAATCCAGTTGTCATGATAACATCGTATCGTCAACCAGCAAAAGCTTCTTCTTTGTATAGATGAGCAACAATGAATATAAAACTAAAAAAAAAAACACAAAAAGAAAGAGTAAAGAATGAGAAATTGTTGGTAGAAACTATCAAATTGTCGTAAAACTCATTTAAAATGACTCCATTTCGAAGATTAAAAATGAAAAATCGATCAAAATCCGTCGATCAATATTTAACTTTTGAAATATTCATAAGAATAACGCGACATTGTATAGAACAACTATAGAAAAGCTGTTCATTTAATTTTCAATTAAATTTCATTAATTGTAAATTAAAATGTCGCCCCATTTAGATATAGTGTATTTTCAATCTTTTATTGTCTTTCATTTACGTTTGAACATATTTTCTTCCATTCGTTTTGTTCCAATGCATGACTAAACGTTTGTTTTTTTTTTCCTATTCCATTTCTAACTATTTGCCGCAGAATAGGAACGAGCATCAACATACATACATAAGCTTAATTCATGTGCATGTCAATTTAAATAAATAAAACCGAACACGAAAAGGAAAAGAAAATGAAGAAGAAGAAGACGATGATGATGATGATGATGATGATGATGAAGAAGAAAAAGGGAAAATAATGAAATATAAAACGAAATCAAACCAACTAAATTAATCTAATTCAAGTGAAAACTTCGTAAAACCAATGAATAATTTTCATTCATAAAGTTCATCTCTGCTGCACCAGTTTTTCCAACGAAACAGAGATACAGACAGAGAGATAGACAGACACACACACACACAGAGAGAGAGAGAGAGAGAGAGAAAGAGAATGAGAGAGAGATAGAGAGAGAGAACGAGAGAACGAGAGAGAGAGAGAGTGTGATGCGAAATGGGCTCTCCATTAAAGTAAAAGTGAGAGAAAGAAAGGGAAAGAAAAAGAAAGATACAGAATGTTAGCAAAAGCGAGAGCGAGTGCAGTTGAATTCATTGTTCTACATTTGCATATACACATCATATGCCACGTACAATACGCCATTGTCAATGAGAGAAACATTTTCCCCAGCGTGATTCGATTCCGTAAGCATTCCCGTATATGTGAATATATAAGAAAATTTTTCGGCAATATTTTTCCGTATTTTGTTCATGTAATGGCATTTGTTGTAGCGCGTTGTTAGCTTAACATTACACAACTCACGTAGTACATGAATGTAAAGCGAACTGTTGGATATAGCAGCGCAATTTCTATCTTCCAATGCTCTACATTTTTTATACACGTCGTAATAAATATTTCAAGTTTTGAATGTAAGTTTAATCAAACAAATGGTCAAGTGCAGAGCATCGCAATGAGAATACAAGGCTTATCGAATGTTCACCATGTGCAGAGACAGCGGGAAGTTTCTTTTATTCTCATCTCGTATCTCGTTTTACATTTTTCTAGTTGTTGTTGTTCAATGTTGTTTAAATTTATTCCAAATACATTTTTCACTTTGTTTGCCACACTTAACACAAATATGCGGAAGTTTTGGCGTTAATTGAAATCGTTCGCGGCTATATTATGGGCATGGGCATATCAAAATCATTCATGATGTTGATTCATTGCACTCCGTCAAATCGAATGCCAAAATCCAAACGAATGCCAACAAATTGTTATAGCGAATTGAATTGGCTACAAGACAATCGACAATATTGCTCAAGATACGAAATAGAATTTCGTTTCGGCTGTTGTCTGTTTGTTTAGGTATTAAATGCTCTTTTCGAAAATGTTCTCTAGAGAATTAACTAAACATTATTCCCATTTCTCACATCATTCACTATTGCTTGCAACACATTTACCACTTGGATTTTTATTAAGGTTAATCTTTAAGGATTTGCCAAACAATTTCAAACTTGTTATAAAAAAAAAAAACATAAAATATACTTATTTTTCAAGCATCAAATATCATTTGATTTTCTATCTCTCTCTCCCTCTCTCTTCTCTCTTTTTTCTCTCTTTCTCTCTCTATCTCTCTTTCTCTCTCTCTCTCTCTCTCTCTCTCTTTCTCTCTCTCTCTCTCTCTCTCTCTTTCTCTCTTTGTCTCTTCCTTTCAAGATAGACAGACAGTTATTGGGAAAAAATGAAAAAATGTCATTGTGTCTCGTTGAATGAATCTTGATTTGACCAAAAATCTCAATACTGCCAATAGTTTTTCTATAAATAGAAAGAAACACACACACATATTTATTCATTATCGATACAAAAGTATCATCGTCAATCGAAGCCAAAACAAAAATGAGGAAAAAAAACACACATAGTAGCAAACATTCTCTAAATACGAAATATTGGCTTAGCAAAAATGAATTGGCCGGAATATATTTATTGGCTCGGTCATCCGTTATTTATTTGTTTGTTTCTTGTTTTTTTGTTCTCTCTTCATTTTTGGATATTTTGTTTCGATTGTCATTCTTCGATAAACAGCAACATCCAACACATCTATTGGTGTCTGTTTTTAGGATGCTTCACTTCCTTTTGGTTCATTAGTTCTTGATTGATACAATATAGCGACTATGTATAGAAATCACAATGGAAATTTGTTGATTTCGTGCTCTGCACAAAGTTTATGTAACATTTCCAAACAAATACATTTATATTTATACATTGAAATTCGAAACGGCCACACATTTCCATGCAACATGATATTTAATGATGTGATTTAACAGCGAATTCTGTCGCTTTCGCTCTCGATCTCTCTCCTGTACTTGCTTTATTTATATCTTTCTTTTTGATTGCTCTCTCTCTCTCTCTCTCTCTCTCTCTCTCTCTCTCTCTCTCTTTCTCCATCTTCGTTTCTTTTTCTCTCCTCTATTCTCTATATATCTCTTACTCACTGTGTATCTATTACTCTATTTTTTCATATATTTTTCGTCGTATTGACCCAAAAGCGACTGTTTTCCTTTCTTGTGTACTTTGGACAAGTCATCGATTATTCTGTAAAAAAAGCGATATTTTTATTTCTTTTTTTTCATTCTTCAAATTGAAATGGAACATTGCCCTCTGTACGAATGGTCAAATGAAGAGAGTGAGCGTAAAAGATTCGATAAAACCAAATGGAAAATGGAAACTAAATATTTTTCGAGTTTGAAAAAAAAAAAAAAATCAGCAAAGGAAAGCCATTAATAACGTTAGAGCTGTTTTCCCTTATCGTCTTCAATCTCCGCGTGGCTTTTCTACCTATCTTCCCCGTTTCCCTTTCTACCGTTTTTCATCTCTCTCTTTCTCTCTCTCTGTCTCTCTCTCTCTCTCTCTCTCTCTCTCTCTCTCTCTCTCTCTCTCTCTCTCCTCTCTCTCTCTCTCTCTCTCTCTCTCTCTCTCTCTTTCTCTCTTTCTCTCTCTCTCGCTCTATCTATCTTTCGCTGTCTCTTTCTCTCTCTCTTTTTTTTTCAGAATAAGTTACTCTCTCATGCACCCTCTTTCACTATCAGACACTCTCTTTTCTCTTTCATTCTCTTTTGACATGTTTGTTTTCCATTTTCATTGCGTTTAAATATGGTTACGCTTTTAGTTTGACATCGGAATGAGCGTAAATTTATCATTTTTTGCAATCAAGATGTTTGTTTCCTTTGCCAGGAAAGTTCATTTATGTGTTTGCATTCGTCAGGTGGGTGACGTACACGAACAAAAATTAAAAAAAAAAGAAAAAAAAAACTCACACAACGAAATTGGAATGAGTAAGCGAGAGATTGGTGTGTAATATCAAGACGCTTAAAGTTAAAGAAAAGTCTCAACTCTAGCATAAAAAGTATCTATTTCAGTATGCATTTTGTGTATATTTCATGTTGAAATTATTCAGTTGAGCTGTAAAATTAAGAAAATGTTTCAAACATTGTTGTGAAAATTTCATTTATATAAAACTTTATTCGTGTTGGCCAATTGAAATGTATTGGTTAAAATGTGCGTTTATGCCCACACGAAAATGCGAAGAAATTCCATTTGAATGAATTATGTGGAAGATGGATGAAAAGTTATGACATAGAAAGCGCAATGGATGCGCTGTTGGGCATAAAGTTATTTGAACTATCATAAAATGACTGAAATCAAAATCGGTATGGCAACCATCATCGTCATCATTGTCGATAGAATTTTCTTGGAAAATTTTCCAAAAATTGATAGTTCATTACACTTTGAACAATCAACATACAACAAGTCATCATTGCACATTTATTGTTATGAATTGTCTATTTATAAAGCAATTTCAATGCAAACTCAAATGAATTATCATTTGATGCGTTTGTTTCTTACGTTTTTCTTTTTCCATTTATGTCGCTTGTTGATAAAAGTAAATGTGGTGTAGATAAGACAAGTACGTGAACTCTTGTTTATAAACATTACTTCATCGTTGTCATCTTTTTCAACATCTTTATTTATTGTTTAAGAATTATAGCCAAGCCCAGTATGGGGATCTAGAATTATTGCGAAAAATGTCGACAATAACAACATTTCGGCATGATTTTCTCACTCATAATTACCTATCCATGGTTTTTTATCATAAATCTTTTGCTCAAATGTTTTTCTTTTCGTTTTTCATTTTTTAAAAAATTTTGACATAATTTATGATCTGAATATGAAATTTTCTTTCTCATTTACACTCTTGAATAGACATTACCAATTTCAATTTCAATTGAATCACTTTATTTTCAAATAGAAGACGATATAAAAAATCAAAAAAAAAAAAAAAAAAAAAAAAAAAACCAACCAACAACCAGTCAGTCAGCCAGTCATCCAGTCATCCAGCCAGACCATGGTATCGAATGATGACTTTAGGCGCATTACACTGCTTTTATCTTTCATCACAAAGTCAAATTGAACATTGGCACTTGCTTTATGAAAATCGAGTACATTTCAATATATATTTGCTTATTACTATTGAATTTCCAAAAAAATGTCAAAAATTTCAATCATAATTTCAATGAAATGTGAATTTTCCATTCGATCTCATTATACATTTTGATATGATGTTGTACATAATAATGATACAATCATTTGAATGTTTGCCTGTCTGTAATTTCCAATCCCTCTCTCGCTGTTGGACATATCATTGATTCAATGATAGATTCATTGGTATTTTGGACAGTTTCATGCTTTGTTTGACCGAGCCTCTCTTTCCTTCTTTCCTTCTTTCTCTCTGATTTTCTCTCGCTTCTTTTCTCCCTCATCATTGCAACATGTCGATGATTATGTTCAATTTTGCGCATCACTTCAATTGAACTACAGATAATCGTTATATTTCATGGCATATCAATATAGACATTATCAAAAGCAGTCAAATATTGCCAAACTTGGAAAATCGAGACGAATATTTTACGAAAACAAAACCAGAAAAAAAAACAACAAACCATACATTTTATGGATATGACAAACGTGGCTACAAATATGATAATTTTATCAACTGAATTGTACAATAATGAACCAAATATAATTTATTATGTTCCAAACAATGACACGTTGTTATTTTATGCTTCATTTTAACTTCAGCCATAACTTGAATGGTTTTGGTGACCATTTCAGCTTGTGATAAAATGCTATTTCCCCAAAAATTGATGGAGACCAAGAGCGGAAGAGTGGGACAGAGAAGGAAGCAAAAAAAAAAAAAAAAAAAAGAGGAAAGCATAACAACCAATTCATGTACATTTGATGCGGCGCTCTTTTGTTATTTTATAAACATTTATTACTAAAAAGATTTTCACTTTAGAGATAATTACGATGGCATTAGTTTCTATCGTGTTTCGAATGAAAACTCTTGTGCAACGGTTTATGGGGCAAGAGAGTCGATGTGTACCGGCAAATCTCATAAATTGTCTGAGTAAATGTGTGGTCTATTGATACGACAACATTCAGGCATTGCTTTTATTCCATTATTCCATTATTATTTTTACCTTTTTTCCCTACAATTTCTTTCGTCGCCCTTATTGTGCCAATGCGTATGTGTGTGTGTGTGTGTGTGTGTGTGTGTGTGTGTGTTTGTGCTTGTTGTATGAGTTTTCTGGCTTTTGCCACTTCTGTTATTGTTTGTTCATATACAACGCGTACGATAGAGCTTTAGTTGTCTTATTCTCTACCTTTTATGAGATAGCATTGTCTATTTATTAAATTGTGAAACAAATTTTGGTCGGGTGCTCAATTTTGCAATATACTGACAAGGATGTTGTGCATGGTGTGTGTTTCAAGTATGCGAACGTGTTCACCATGTTCACACTCCGTAATACAATGGTGTCAGACCAAAGGGACACAGAATAAGACAGAAAATGAAACTGAGAGTGAGAGAGTGAGAGAATGAGAGTGAGAGAGAGAGATGAGAGAGAGAGAGAGAGAATGAGAGAGAAAGAGAGGGAGAGAGAGACTGAAGGAAGAACAACACAAAGACATAGGGATAAAGAGAATGAGAGAGAGAGGAAAGAGAGAGAAAGAGAGAGAGAGAGAAAGAGAAGAAAACAGCAAAAGTGACTAAAATGGTTTTCTATTTGGCCACAAGTTTGTGTATACGATAATCTGTGGAGGATCTATTTCGAAGGTTAAGAGTTGACTATAAATCACTTGCCTATTTCAATATGAATAAATATTTTTCGGTTTGTGTAAAATTTACCTGAACAAAGCACAAATCATGATAGCAATACACAATTCCCCAGACCAAAGCACGGAAAATGACACCAATGTTGTCTTCATTTTTGTTTTTCGTTATTTTTGTTGTTGGTGTTGTTTTCATCGTCGTCGGTTTTTCCATATATTTTGCGCGCAATTTGTTGAGATACCGAATAATCCAAGAAAAGATAGAGAGAGTGAGAGAGAGTGAAATGCCCTGGACAACGTAAAATTACGATTGAAAATTCCCAGAGATTTTTGATTTATAATTTGAGTTTGCGTAAATAATGGACAATTCTGCTTGGAATGTTGATGTTGAACAGGCTTCAGAAATATATTTGGAAAAAAAAAAAAATAAGAAAAGAATGAAATAGAAAGCGACGTTGATGAAAATATTTAACTAGTCGCTTTGGATGATTACATTGCAATTATTAAATATTTTTTAATGTTATACTTTGAAATATTGATCAAAATAATGTACAGTACAGTTAATATGGCATTTATTTGAGGCAAAATGTTGAAAAAAAAACCAAAAAAAAAAAAAACGTACACAATAAAACTGATGGCATTATCGTTAAAATCTCATAAACCAATTTATATGTGACACAACGTAAAATGCATGGCATATGATACACGACCTACAATGTACTAGAAAATGTAAACATAGACAGAGAGAAAGAGGGTGGTATACGCCAAACGATAAATTCTACAAAGTACATGGTCTCGCCTGTTTTCAGTTTATATGCATTTGTAGTATGGATGGATAAAAAAAAGTTCGATCATCAATTATATACAGAGCAATTCTCAAAGATTGACTTCTTACACTTCGACCACATTCTCACTCTCAATATAGTAATAAGGTTGCAATACGCGACACTCTTACACGACAGTCATCGATTTCAATTTTTTTTTTTTCTATTTCGCACTCTTTCTCACCACCTCCCTCTTTCCGTTTCTCTCTTCTCTTTTCTCACCCGCAACTTAATCTGGATAATCTGATGAATAAAGTGAAAGCTTTTCGCCTTGTTGGTTATCGAAGAAAGAGCGAAGCAAAAAAAAAAAAAACATAAATTCTTTGATCGTGATACATGTGCTCATATGTATATTCGTCGATTCTGACAATCAAAATAAATAAAAAAAAATGAAACGATCAAATAAAAACCGCTAACAAAATATCGAGTCAAATAAATCGAATAATGTATCTAAATGTAGACTTATAATTCACACAAGTAGCTTTAATCTAAATAAAACATTTCGCGAATTCTCAGGGTTCATTCTCTCTCTCTCTCTGCTCCCTCTCTCTCTCTCTACTCTATATCTCTCTTCCTTTCTCTCTTCCTCACTCTTCCTCTCTCTTTATCTCTCTTTCTCTCTCTTTCTCACTCTTTCTACGTGTTAACATGAAAGAGTGAAATGTAAATGTTATCGACAATGTCATGGAATAACAATGACATTTTACATCGTTCACCTTGAACGCAGCAATTTTGATGTTATATAGTTTTTTCGGTTAGTCGAAGTAACGAAAACTCAATGAAATTCACATCATAAACATCGAAAAATCTATTGTTAGATATCGATATAAATGATTTTTCGTGATTTTGAAGAAGAAAAAAAAGAGAGAAAAAAAAAATCTCATCCTCTGCTGAGCTGTCTCAATGGCAAAATTTGTTTGACACACCGATGCGATTATTTTCTCAGGCCGTTTGGCAAATGCGCCTAATCGAAAATTACCCGCAAATCCACCATGAGCATTTTAACGATTGAGCCTGTGAACACAAACAATTTTCCACCAATAACTCACTTTTCTTTCTCTTGAGCTGCAAAGGAAAAAAAAAGTATAAATTTCGATTTTGTGTTCCATCAAACTCACTCTCTTTCTCTTTCTCTTTCTCTTTCTCTCTCTCTCTCTCTCTCTCTCTCTTTCTCTCTCTTTCTCTCTCTCTCTCTCTCTCTCATCGTCTTGGAATATATAATTGCCTTTATTGTGTGCATTGCGATTTTTTTTCATCTTCTTCTCCTTCTTCTCCTTTTTCATCGTCGTTGTTTGGCTTTTTCGCAAATCAATATAGATCTATATAGATTGTGTATATTCGTGAACATATATGCAGTTGATTGTCGTTTTTCATTCGACAGTAACAACCACCGCCAATAATCAAAATAATTAGAATGAGAACAATAATAATGTAAACGCTACAAAATGTCTCTCGTATGACATTACATTGTCTTTCGTCTGGTATCTTTTTTTTTTTTTTTGCCGTACGATGACGTTCTTACCAATAGTAATTTAATAATATTGTACAATGCACTGAAGAACAACACCCTTGATACTAAACGCTAGTTGAAATTCATATCTATCTGTATACACGTTACATTCAATGAAAAATTCCAACGTACCACTTGATTTCATGAACACACACATAACACATACACATATACCACCGCTCTCTCTTGCTCTCGGTCGGCAATACAAGAGATAGAGCGTGCACACAAAGCAGAAAGATGAACAAAAAAAAAAACAGAACGTAGAACGATTGAGGGTAGTACGAGACTCGGAAAGATAAATAAAAAGAAAATGTACGCAATTATATCATAAAGCGGATTAAATTACTTATTGCTTACAACGGTTGATTGTTACGTGCAAAAAAAAAAGTTTATAAATGCGATTGAGAGAGACACACACACACAGAGATAGACTAAATAAATGAATGAACAAAAGCAATAGGGAAACTGATGAGAGAGTGAGAAAGAAAAAATAAAAACCTAGAAAAGAAAATCCATAGCGCCAACCAAATAAGTGAATAAACGAAATAAAATATGAAATAACAACAACAACAACAACAATAATGATAACAGCCATAAAAATTACTTTTTTTTCTCTCTTTCCCACTTTATCTCTTTCACCTCTTCTCTGTTTCTATAAATTGTTTTCTCGATGCTTTCTCTCGCTATTATTCGGATGAGAGTGTATCGGTAGCAAACGATGGTCAAAATGGTGTAAACTTATGTGTAACAAAACAAGAAAATAAGTATAATTTCATTTTTCGTTACACCTTTGGTGTGGCAGCATGCGAGTTTTCTATCGCAACCAGACGAAACACTTATTCATACGAATTGTATTCGTTCGCTTAAAACTCGGCCAAACGAATTGATTCGTATTGATATGTCCTTCTGCAGTTTAGTTTAGCATTTGTTGGTAATCAATCTGTAGCTCAATCTCTAAATAACACCAAAAAAAAAAACATAAAGAAACAGAAAACAGGAGAGCAAGCAAGCGAGACAGAAAGAGACAGAGAGAGACAGAGAGAGAGAGAGAGAGAGAGAGAGAGAGAGAGAGAGGGAGAGAGAGAGAGAGGGAAAGAAAGAGGGAGAGGGAGAGAGAGAGAAAGAGAGAGAGAGCAGAGAGAGAGACAGAGAGAGAGAGAGAGCGAGAGAGAGAGCGAAGGGATACATTGTGTGAAGTGGGCAACATAAAGGCGAGGGTGCAATTCAATAAATCTTTTCGATGAGAAAACTTTTTTATTAATCCGTCCATCTTCGCAAATACTCTTTCTTTCATTCATTCATTCATTCATTCAATCGTATCGAAGACAGAACGACAGAGACATTGGATGTGTGAGAGAGAAGTGAAAATGACCGATGTTAAACGCATGGGAATCAAAAATATTGCTAAAAGAAAAATCGAACCAGTTAAAGTTTCATTGGATTTGAAGGTTTTGTATGTTGTTGTCATTCTCCACCTACGTAACCAACCAAAAAAACACCCCAAATAACCTTGAGTGATTGATTTTTTTTCGATTGTTATTGTTGCGGCTCTGATGCTCAATTGCGAATTTGTAATTGATAAGGGAGCTGACATACCGGAGACGCAGCGCATAAAGCAGAGTTGAAAAGTGGGGGGGTGGGGGTGGAAAAAGACGTGGAAACAGCGAAATATTAACAGTTACATGATACGAAGGAAAGAGAAACAGAATACAAGCAAGCCGAAAAAAAAAACATCATTTTTTACGGATCATTTAAAGTGAAATGTGTGCCGTAAATGATTTACCATGTGTTTTGGGTTTGAAACCTTATCACTTAACCTTTTTTTTTTCTCTTTTGCTTTCATTCTCATTCTAACTCTGTTTCTTGTCGTTGATTGAGACCGTGTATAAATAAATGTAATTTGCATAACAGTGTTGTGTGTGTGTTTTTCTCTTGTTATTGTTGTTGTTCTTCCTCTGACTGAAAATTTACAGTTTGGGCCATTCTCATGCTAAAATAATTGAAATCAAATGGATAAAATATGCAAAGATACGTTTAAAAATATGACCTTTCGATGGAAATGGATCATTGATTTACGATTGTTCAAAATAATTCGGATCAAAAACAATGAATGGCTTGACCTGAAAATATATTTTTGTATATCTATCGATTGATACTTTTTATGGTATATTTTGTCTTGAATAACTGATAAATACTCAGACATTTATAGAGGTGGCAATATTGATGAAGTGAAAAATAAATCATATATTGATTCATTTGTAAAATACATTGGCTGTTGATGTCAATGACACATATTTTCTTTGTGCTTAAAAGATGGTCGTTGTATGTTCGACGAACCGATAAGGTGACGATAACTGAAAATACATTATATTAAAGCTATCCAGTTGATTCAATATTAACTCTCGACTCGGTTGAAAATATCAATTGAATAATTAATGCACTTAGCGTTGACAGTTTAAATGAGTATTTCACTTGCGATTTAAATTATTCTAATTCTCATCGGATATCTATTTCATTTACGCGAATGCAAACGACATACAAACGTACACACACACTTACTTTGTGCAAAATACAAACACATTTCAATTCACATTGAATTCTTGAATTTGAGATGCTTGCAATTAAAATCCAAGTAAACCGTTTGGGATTTTTTTTTTTTTTTTTTTTTTTAAATTGGTTTTCTTATGTCACATTTTCAAATAAAAGAAATGCAAACGTTGTTGAACATTCAGTGTTTCAGTAAATTGTATGCACATAGAAAGGTCGTGTCCATTTCAACTGGTAAATGTTTTCTCGAAGGGCACTCTTCAACATACAACAATTAATAAAAATTTCATTAGTTCGTCTTTGGATCATTTATTACAAAAATAATGCGGCTTCTCGTTGTTGTTATTTTTTGTTTCATTCTTTCTTTTGTTTTGTCAT
>JAQOWM010000568.1:1675000-1690000 GCA_029041755.1 Resseliella maxima | reverse complement strand
GAAATTATTTTGAAAAAGAAAAATAAAAATATGCGTCAAAATTTGTGTTTATCTTATCGATAAGAGAGACATATCCAAATCAAATTATTAGGCCGGACGGACGGACGGATAAACGAAATCGGGATTTCAGTCGGACGTCCGTGCCACCTTTAGTCCAATGTTTGCCGTTCTGCATGGTTTGCTGATGACGGAATGAGAGAGAGAGAGGGGGAGAGAGAGAGAGAGAAAGAGAGAGAAAGAGAGAGAGAAAGAGAGAGAAGAAGTTGGAATGAAATTCAGAAAATATTGAATTGGGAAGAGTTTATTTGAAAAGCGAAAATCAAAGCTTGAAAGTGATATCACAATCAATTATTCACTAGAAATGTATTCCAAGTTGTAGGAAAATTCAAACACATACCAATTGTACAAAAATCAATTGATTATCAAACGAAATGTTTCATGGTATTGACACATATTTCATTTTTTTCTTCTTTTTTTTCAAAAATACAAATGTGAAAGAGAAAGAGGAAGATAGAGAAATCGAAAAAGAAGACAAAAAAGAGAAAAAAAACAGAAGTAGAGATAATAGTAGAAAAAAAAAGACGATACTCGGCCAATCAGAAAGGATTTACGGTAATTACATTTTGCCCATATTTTAAGACCGTTCTCATGCATTTTCTGTCTGCAAGCCATAAATTGAATAGATTTGCCGTGTTTGGCTCAAACTGTCTCGTATATCCATCTTTTTGGCCAGAGAAAGAGACAGAGAGATCCCCAACCATCCAAGCAAATAATTCATTTTTTATTTGAATTCGTTTTCGTTTACATTTTTTTTTTTTTTTTTATGTGTGTGTGAACATGAAAATTTGACGGATCGAAAAATTTAGTTTGTGAACATTTTACGGGAGAATGATTGAAATTGAAAAATTTCCAGTTAGGAAACCATAAAATTGAGAATTTTTTCTTTGCCTTTAAACCTTTAAATTCGATACATACTGTATTATAGCCAAATGGTGACCAATGTGTCTTCAGTCGCCATAATTTCTTCAGAAACTTTGGTTCAAACTCGCTTCTTCCCACTTTTTTATCCCTTTTTTCCTTTTTTCTTCCTTTCTCTGTCCTTTCCTCTTTCTCTATCTTGCTTTCTCTCTCACTTTCTCTCTATCTCTCTTTCTTTCTCTCTCTCTCTTTCTCTCTCTCTTTCACTCTCTCACTCTTTCTCTCTCTCTCCTCTCTCTCCCCTCTCTCGCTCTCTTTCCATCTCTCTCTCTCTCTCTCTCTCTCTCTCTCTCTCTCTCTCTCTCTCTTTCTCTCTCTCTTATACTTTCTTCATCCTCTTTACAGTTTTTCTTTTCCATTTCAACCATATTCTTATCGGCACTTTAACTATAGCTATCAAGCTTGTACCTGAAATTTTTATGATTTGTATTTTTCACAACATTTTGTATATTGAATGTTCAAGCATCGTGGCGATTTTGAAAAAACATTCATCATTCGATATATATTTGGTGCATTTGGTAAGGTGAAACGGACGCAAAATTTATTTTCATCATGTTAGCATAAATTTGTTGTGCAAGTCCATTCATCGTTTTCAGTATTTCTTGTTATGGATTCATACTTGGATGCGATTCGTATTTGATGGGTTTTTTTTTGCATGGATTCCATCTAGTGAAGTAGTATCGGTGTGCCACATACACACATATATTGCACATCCATACACATTTACATACATTTTAAAAGATGTTCTTTTTTAGTAAACGACCAAAAAAGCTGAGAATATATATCTTGTGTGTTGTGTTCTTTGTGCGCATCATCGTCGCCACTCATCTACTTTTGCATCTTTATTTATGTGGCGGCAATGGTAAGCCTTTAACGGATGAAAGCATCAACCAATCGAATAGCTTCACATCAAAGAAGCAAACATTTACATATACAATGTATATGCATTTCATGTAATTTGTACTACGGTTTCAATTTTACCAAGCACATGTCCTCTTAACCTGATATGCATCTACATATTTCGTGGCTAATAGATAATTTATCAGGAAAGCATGTTTTGATTTTATTTTATTTTTTTTTTTTTTTGTTATTTTTTACATTTTTTTTTTTCACACATTTGTGGCCGGTATGCCGTGTGCGCTTGACTGACGTTAGCCGACAACTCAATTTTACAAACATTGACCGGTAAAAAAAATTCATCTTTGCCTATGGTTTGCAGATGTAAAACAGACTATTGAGATGGAATGAAACAAATGCCGTACATTTTATAGGTTTTAGCAGACTGGGCAGTGAAATAATTTGAAACATAATTCATGCATTTATTCTTAGCATATTCTTGAAAATAATCGTTGACTCTATCTCTCTGTCTGTCTGTCTGTGTTGGGTCAGTGGAATTGCCATGATGATGATAGCTTGTGTATGATGAGGGCAAAAATTGAAGTTAACTTTGCACATACTTGCACGTTTACACAATTTTTTTTTTTCTTTTTTTTTCGCTTTTACTCATATTGTCCCATTCCATTTCTGTCTTTCTCTCCTTTAAATAAATTAACTTTTGCTGGTAAAAAAAGAAGACCAATGAGCAGTTAGACCACGATGTATCCAAAGCTGATGCACAAATGGGCTTGTCTAGTTGGTCAGCAACATTGGTGCTGTTTGTCGGATGTTTTTCTTTTTTTCTCTCCAAAATATGCAATGTGGATTATGTATAACATGCAGCCATCCAATAGTTTGGCAGTCAACCAATGGCATTTAATTTTGAAAATTCTTCGGATCGCATCCCATAAATCAATTATCGAAAATTAGTTGTAATCAATTGCTTTATAATACAATCCAAACAGATGCGTGTGAATTTGTGTATATTTAAGCGATTTTGTAATTTCAAGTATTTTTGTGTTTGTTGATAATTTAGTTTTCGATTGAAAATCGATTTATGTTCATCCATAATTAATTTTGTGTTATTTTTCTTCTTTTTCTTTTTCTCCCTTTTCTTTTAGGTAAGTGTTAAGTGATTGATTGATTTGAATAGAAGCAATTCATTATGTAACTGTCATGTCGTGGTAAGTGGTCAAGAGTAAACAATGTACGTCATCTTGTGCAATTTCATTCACTACCAAATAGTATAAACAACCAAACAAACATCAACCAAACAAGTATCGACCAAAAACAAGAATAACAACAAAAACAACAACAACAACATCCATCGTCAACATCAACATTTAGCCGTATTATATTTAATTTGGATGCAAAATCGAATTTTTGTTTACAGCGCCGGAAATTTAATGTTCAGAATGTTGTGCTGAGCAATTGATGCGAAGTCGAAGAAAAAAAAGAAAAAACAACACATTGTGGGTGGGTATAAGTGTGTGTGTGTTTGAACAAGTATATTGCGCAAAAAGCAAAATTGTGAAATTTCAATTGGTAACAAAACATGGCAAATTTAGAGGCAGTTAGAAACGTGATGTTCAATGTAATAATAATAAAATTGAAAATATGTGCATATTCAGACAGAGCATAAAAGTTGAAAATTGGCTGACGCGGAACATTTTGACTGTCGTTTCAGGTTATAAATCACTAGTAATACACAAATTTCATATCGCCCTTGTCTCTCATTCAGTTTACTGTGCAATCAGTCATAAGTACAAGCATGAGCAAGCTTAATAACTTGTGCAAGTAAATAAACTCCGTTCAGACGTTGCCATAAAACACACACATACGCTTTTGACTTTTTTAATAGAAGAAAAAGAACGTGAAGAAGAATAAGAAGAAGAATAAGAAGAAGATTTTGAAGAAGAAGAATACTGACGATATTATTTGTTGCTTATGTTGATTTCAAAATACATGATATCATTTTCAAATTGTTTGCTCCAAAAATTCAATAGATTTTCATTGTGACTGGGCTGATGATATTTTAATAAATAAATATTCACAAGATTTATATCATTTTGTGATTATTGAAAAGTAAAATTGTGCAAATGATAACAGAGAGAAAGAGAGAATGAGAGAAAGAGAGAGATAGAGAGAAAGAGAGAAAGAGAGAGAGAGAGAGAAAGAGAGAGAAAGAGAGAGAGAAAGAGAGAAAGATTGAGAAACGATATAACACAAGCGCACTTATTGTCAATAGCTAAGTAGGATTATCCTGATAAATTATGTGAAATCGAATTTTCAACCCGAAGAGATTTTCTGCTTAGATTACGATCATGACTTGATGTCATGTTCAGTCCACTTTCTCAAAAACACAAATGATATTACTAAATGCACTTTCGATGTTATCAACATATTTTCAACAATCTTTTTAACATTTTCCATTTCATTCTTATGGCACATTTTCCAATCATCGTATCAATTGGAAAATCAATTCTTTAGATTCACTGAACCGAATACAAATGATGCATTTTATTTTAAAATTTTACATGATTATTTAACATATTTCTTTTTTAATTTTGTTTTCACATAAAATCTTGAAATATATTTTCTAATTGACACTACAACGAAACAAATTTACTAAGTTATGATGTCACATATCAGCGTTTGGCATAAATGGTAATTTTCAAATTGCAATGAATGGAAACAACAAATTCACATTTCTTATTCAATTAATTTGACCAATTATATCTGAAGACTGTAAGATTCATATAATGAATCCAAATTTGAGGAATAAAAATAAAAGCGTAGTTATGCGGATTTCAAACTAAATATAAAATTTGATGTAGTTTTGGAAAAGAAGAATCAACCTCTAATGAATTTTTATTTATGACAATTTTTGTATCAATTTACAGTTAATTTACAGCAAAATTCAAATAAATGAGAAAAATGAGAAAATGTTAAGAAGCCAAGTTCAAACGAAGATGACAAATGATAAAATATTGTCGAAACGCTTCGAAATCATACAATCAATAGCAAAATGTAAAACTCAAAAATTGAGTGGGTTCGAAAAATGAATTGCTTCATTTTCAAGAAGATGCCCAAATTCTTGATATTGATGTTGATTTTAATCTTATTCTATGGGGGCGTTTAAGTGAAGAGTGTTTGATAAAAGTGCTTGAATGCAATTGTTTTCAACCAGTCACATTGTTCCATTTATGTTTTTGAAAGCTCGAAAGTAAATTGCATATCTAATTAGAATTGTCGATGTCTCATATGAGTAAGATATGTGAATATAGGCGCATCTTTGAACAATTGCATTTTTATTATGACCAAAATCGGTCAAATCCGAAAATGCGCATTTGTTCAAAGATAGTATCCAAGGGGGAAATCACTCTAAAGTAATTTGTAATCGAGAAACTAATCGAGATAGTAATCGACCTGTAAAAATCCCGATTACTTTTGAATTTTTGAAAAGTAATCGAGATTGTAAAAATCTCGATTACTTTTCAAAAATTCAAAAGTAATCGGGATTTTTACAGGTCGATTACTATCTCGATTAGTTTCTCGATTACAAATTACTTTAGAGTGATTTCCCCCTTGATAGTATCCTATATGCACAAATCATGGTGGTAACCAAGCTGATTTTGGTTTTTAATATGTTAATATACGAAATTCGGATCTAATATTACGTCGAAATTGGCAAAAAATCACGACCAACTCATAAATTTAATAATATTTCTTCAACAAATTGAATTTTGCTGAAAGTTTGCACAAATGAACGAACGTTCGAAATATTTTGGGAAAATTTCGCACGAATGAACAAACAAAAAATTGTTCGTTGCCATTTCTGATACGTATTACGAATGCCATGATTATCGAATGAATAAAATCGAATATTATAATTTTATGAAAAATTCTTTTTTCAATGACCAATTAGAAATTTGTAAAAAAATAATTCTGGAATTTTCAAAATTTTACGAAACGATTTTATTTTGGAATAATTTTGATTAGTATGCTTAAAAATGAAAATCATTTTCGTATTGGGCGAACTGTAATGTCTGAATTTTGATTGTTGTAATTGAAATGATTTAACATCTTTGTTCGAATGTGGTGTCCCATATTTGGCATGTTTGCATGCTAATAAACAGACTAAATCCGGATCCGGAATCCATATGAACCTGTTCACATTACATTGTATGCTTTTAAGCAAATTGTAAATTTAAATTCAGGGACATGAATGTTCATTGAGAGAGAGTTTATCACATATGTACTATTGGGCTTGAAATCGACGAATAACATTCACTCATCTCATACAATTGCCATTTTGTTTGCGTCTTGATTTCAAGATAATTTGGCATCTCTTTCAGAAAGTGGCCGTAAATATTTGCTCTGTGAATATCATCATTTATGTGATTGGCAATATTTGAGACAATGTTTACGATGAAGAATGAGAGAGTAAGAGAGAGAGAGAGAGAGAGAGAGAGAGAGAGAGAGAGAGAGAGAGGAGGAGTGAGAGAGTAAAAAAGAGTAAGAGAGAGTAAGAGAGAGAGAGAGAGAGAGAATAGCGAGAGAACGAGAGAGAAAGCAAGAGAGAGAGAGAGAAAGAGGGAGAGGGAGAGAGAATGAAATAAGAGCAGGTACAATGAATGATTTTCCAAATTTTGAAAGCAACTAGATTACGTATGCTTAAGTGTAACACCGTATGCAGTTGTTTTTGCATGAATGGCTTCCCTTCAATATTGCATCTTTCATCCTTTCAATTTATTCTATGTTTCAATCATTCCATTTTTTGTTTATACATTTTGTCCGACTATAAATGATAATGCTGGAAAAACATTCTTCTTTATTGCATCAAATTCACACACCAAAAAAATCAATAACATTTTCATTAATGCAAAATAATCCAAAGAATGAAAACAATCCATTTTGAATAAACTGAATATGAAAAAAGCAAAAGGGAGAAAAAAAAAGAGAGAGAGAGAGAGAGAGAGAAATAAAAAGTTTTAATTTTAATTTTAAGTTAATTGAAAAACGTCAATAGAATTGAAAGCTATACAATGTGTATTTCCAATATAATTCATTGTATTGCAAAAACAATGTAAATACAGATTCAAATTTGGATTTTGCTTTAGATTGAGATTCATATCTATGCTCAGATTCAATTACAAATATCTAAAATGAGCATTCAGTAGTTGGCATTCAATTGTATTGTGAGAGTTTAAATTGGTGAAACTTATTGATAATATAACTGAAGAATGTGTATCTCATTGAATTGCCATAATTCCAATTATGTTTTATTTATTTATCAATAAATATCTATGAATCCAGTTTACCAATTTGAAATATGCCAAATATTCTTAATTAAAATTGTTGACAATTTGTGCGGTTCAGTGGGCCAATGTGGTGTTGAAAATGTTCAGAATATTACAGTGGAATTCTAGATCTAAATATAGATGGAGTAAACTGTTTTACGGTATTGTAAACAAATATGTCACAATGAAAAAAAAAAAAGGAAACAAAGCAACAATTTTACTTTGATGCAATAAATATCAGTACGGATTTTAGATGGCTCTGATGGTCAAATGTTCACAAAACTCTTAAATTTATTTATATAGAACATGTTAAGGGGCCACTGCTGCGGGTGTATTGCAAATATTGAATGGCATACAATCGATTTATATAGTAGAAAAAAAAACAGTACAATTCACATATCCACACATTACAAACACAAATGACATAATTCTGTTGCACTGTTATAAGGCAATTTCTTTGTATTTGCCACAAATTGTGAAACATGTAAAAACCTCAACATAAATGAGTGCGGTACAGTAAATCGTTTTTATGTGAAATGACAGTTAACATATTGGCAATGATTTCAGTGATTACTTCACTGGCTACTGTCAATGATTTGGTATTTTTATGTAGTTTAAATCGTTGTTGCTTTGATGGTGGTTTTGCACACTGTGGTCACTGTGAATTAAAAGAAAAAGAATCAAACAATAAAAAAAAAAAAAAAAAAACCAACCAACCAACCATCGAACCATCGAGTGAACATAAAACCAATGTTACCGCATACGATACCATGTCATATACATGAATCGCTTGCTGGCTATCATGTTCAAATTATAATAAAAAACAACAACAACTCATAATGAACAAAAAGCAGCATAACAATGATTTGCCCTTTCATCTTTTAATCGATGCTGTCTGTTCTCGCATGCTTCACATCTTTGTTGTTTCATTATGTTCTTGTTTTTGTTTTTTCTGCAGACCAGAGTGTGTGTTCTCATACATTAAATATCCTCTCTCGCTCTCTCTCTCTCTCTCTTGCAACGTCCCGCTGTGCATTCATTTTGAATTGTAATTGTGAATGTCATTCGACTGATGAGACAAACAGCGATATATCGAATAAATGAGTTCGTGTCTCACTTATAACACAATTAACAGTGGAAGAAAGAAATGCCGCGATGAAATGCTACAGTCGCCAGCTATATATGGTCACAGTGCTTTTTTATCTCTTTCTCTCCCTATCGCTCTCTCTCTCTCCCCTCCCTATCTCTCTCTCTCTCTCTCTCTCTCTCTCTCTCCTCTCTCTCTCTCTCTCTCTCTCTCTCTCTCTCTCTCTCTCTCTTCCTCTCTCTCTCCTTCTCTCTCTCTCTCCTTCTCTCTCTCTCTCTCTCTCTCTCTCTCTCTCTCTCTCTCTCTCTCTCTCTCTCTCTGTATGTGTATGTGTGTGTCTTTATCTTATTTTGATTTTGCTGCGTTCAAATATGATGACAATGAACAAAGCGATTTTTCATCGAGAATTAAGCTTAAATCAATAACGCGTAATTTGTTCGGGCGGTAGCCTAATCCAATTGTTCGCAATTGTTGTAATTAAATTGGTCTTTTGTCGGTAAATTGATTGGCTTCGATTGATGATTTGATTTGAAAGCAACTTTGTAATTCAAACATATATGTATAGATGACGATCTGAAAATGGATACGATTCGTTAGTGCCGTTGACAATGTGAACCATTTGTGCACAAAAATAAACAATTATGTGTGATTTTGTAATTGTTTTTTTCTCTCTCTTCCTCTCTCTTTCCTCTGTGTGACCTTACAAAAAATCACATTCGAAAATTGTGCAATGTAATGGATGTCGATAGATTTAATTCATCCAGCTCGATCAGCAAAAACAATTAAAATTTATACCAAATATCGGCCGAAATAAAAAAAAAAAAAAAAAAAAAGAAATTAAACAACAACTAAATGAACGTCGAATGGTCATCGATTGACTCTGTTTGTGTTTATGTCAAAGCATCGTACATTCACCATACAATAAAATATACAACATTATTATCATCAAAATAAACACAAATACACCATAATTGCATGTGATAATAATACTACGATGCATTATAATTTAAATTTGCCTACGGAGGCATCTACGGTTTATTTTTTTTTTTTTTTTTTGTTTTTGTTTTCATTCGTTCGATTTGGAACAACACCAAGATCTCAAATGAACGTTACAACGAGATACTATACTCTTCGGTCTTTCCTACAATTCAAATTGGTGGCGATTCTTTCGGGAATTTTGGATTATCTCCCCCTCTCCTTCTCCCTCTCCCTCACACGTTCTCTCCTTTTTCTTTCTTTCTTTCTCTCTCTCTCTCTCTCTCTCACTCTCAAATTCTCTCTATCTGTCCTTATCTCTCTCCCTCTCTCCTCATCTCTCTTACTCTCTCTATCTCTCCTCATCTCTCTCTCTCTCTCTCTCTCAATCTCTCTCTCTCCCCCTCTCTATTTCTCTCTGAATCCCCATCTCATTCTCTATGTCTCGCTCTTCCTAGCTTTCTCTTTTTCTCATTTTACCAATCTCGCTTGCTCTCGATGTTATGGTAAACCGTAGATATCATCATAGAGGTCAAATGGAAACATCATTCCAAACCATAAAATGCTGTTCCATGACAATAATTTGCACAAACAAAAGAAACTGACTTCCGGACTTGCACGCAAAACATACACACGCATTCATTTGAAATTGTATTTACTTTATTCC
The DNA here is from genome assembly GCA_029041755.1 of Resseliella maxima. Taxonomy (NCBI): domain Eukaryota; kingdom Metazoa; phylum Arthropoda; class Insecta; order Diptera; family Cecidomyiidae; genus Resseliella; species Resseliella maxima. Next base: position 1,680,114 of record JAQOWM010000568.1, on the reverse strand, counting down.
CATTCACTTTTTTTTTTTTTTTTTTTTTTTTTTTTAACAACCATTGGTAAATCCTCTTTTTTCCCACTGAACGAACCAATTTACACACAAATACACAGATTTTATTACAATTTTACCCAGTATTTCGTTGGAAGTTTTTATTTTGTTGATTTTTTCTCGCTCTATCCTATTCTTTGCTCTATTACATTGCATCTTTATTCTCTTTTGCACTCATGTTGTCCTTGTCGTCATCGTCTGGTGTACAAATCTCTGTATGTGTATCTTTTTAGTTGGCATTTGACAATGCCACAGCAACATACACCTATAGCACATTTTCATGTAGTATATAGCATTCAATGCATATGTGTCGTAAACAACAATTTATATTTTTGTTAAATAATCACAGATAACAAGGTTAGCAAAAAAAGAACATCGGTTTTTTAATGAAATTTTAACGAGTTACTCTCGTTCTCTTCTCTGTTTCATTTGTTTTAATATTATATGTTTTCTCTCTCTCTCTCTCTCTCTCTCTCTCTCTCTCTCTCTCTCTCTCTCTCTCTCTCTCTTTTGAATACGCATTCTCTTTTCCTCTTTTTACTCTGTGTGTCGCTTTTCGCGTACAAATAAATAATTTTAACGAAAATGCGCTTTTTTGCGTTTTCTTTCTCGACATTTGTTTCCGTACGACTGTTTTTATATCGAGTTGTCTTCTTTTTTTTCGTTTTTTGCGCTTTCTTCTCATTTCATTTCATTCGTTGGAAATGCTGTTGTCGCAGTCAACCACCACCACCATCATCATCATCGTGAATTCTTCTTTTGTCATGCATTAAATATGTCTCTTGTATTCATTCAAAAGCCAAACAACATATACGCACCAACAAACCAAATCCAAACCAAAAATACAGACCGAAAACCAAAAAAAAAAAAAAAAAAAAAAAAAAAAAAAAAATGAAAAAAACAACAGAAAAACAAAAAATATCCAATTTTTTCCGTTGTTTTTGTACACATTAAATAAATTCGATTTATTTTCAATTGTTGGGCATGATTTGGTCTCTGTATGTGTGTGTGTTTCAGTTCTGTTTTTCTTTCGCTTTTCGGCACTGAGCTTTCAATTTTTACGTTACACAGCACAACGAATGTCCAACTGTGATGTCCGATATTACATTTGCAGAATAATTACGTGTCCGAGAATCATGATACAAAAAAAAAAAACGCACCAACAACAACAAAGCAATACGCAAAACGATAAACAAAAATCTTTCGTTCACGGTAACAGCACGGACACCATGAAATTCATGTTCACCTTTATAAAATGTTGACCATAATTTTTTTCCATAACATATGAATTCAACGGAAAAAAAAACAAACTCACACACACACACAAATACATAAATTTTAATATTTACAAAACGATGATAATTTACAAACATTTCATCGACATCAACCCGAAAAATGGACAACATTTTGCCGAACTAAAGATAAAAATTTGATTTGCATGACGAGGTGGTAAGGAATACACCATTCAGAGCCGTTACAAATATACACACGTTTTCACATCAACGTGTGAACCGTTTATTTTTTTGTTTTGTTTTTTTTTTTTCGTTTATTTAATTTTTTTCCAAGTTTTTTTCTTGGTTCAACTGTTAAATTCTTTTTTTTTTTTGTGTTATTGTATGTTTTGACTTTCAGTGGGTGAATGGACAAATCACGTAAAAATCACGGTGTGCATGCATTTGTCGTTTTCAGATAGTTGCTATTCATTTTGCAACATTTATTTATTTTTTTTTTTTGTTCAGTTGAAGTTTCATTCCTGTTCAGTTCTTTCTTTCTTTCTGATTTTCTCGCTTACTCAATTTCGCAGGGTACATTTTGTGCGTTTGATTTGCAATCCTCTGCATATTTTTCGTTTTTTTTTCCGCTTGCTTCGAAATTTACCTCTTTTGTGTCATTTAAATCGCTTTTCAATGGTAAAAAGTCACGCTTTCATATCATACAGCTGAATCATCCAAATGAAATGGAATTGAAAATGCAAAAATAAAAAAAAAAACCATTTTCGAACATTATGTTCTTTTCTCTTTTATTTGTTTCATGATTTGTTTTACATTTTCAGCTTTGAGCATTTTTAAGTGAATACTTTTGATATTTTTACCTCTTTGACGTTGACTTATAATTGTTTGTCATAAAATCGAGTCGTTTGAGCAAAAGCTAAAGTTCGCAGAAGAGTTGAGGCTTAATAATCCATTTGTTACAATCATTTTTTTTTTTTCTTATTAGTTATATATTTGCCATCATTTTTGTTCGGTTGCTTCACTTTGCCATTTCGTCTTTTGAATGGAACGCGATTTTTTCCATGTTTTTTTTTTTTTTTTTTTTTTTTTGGTCTCATCATAAATTTATATTATCAAGCGGAAAAGATTTTGATGTTTTTTTGATTCTTAAACATTCTATATGCTGTTTTGCATTTTGGCACCAAAGCCAACAACATCATTTCATGTTGCACTCATATATATTCACATAACAAAAGCAAAATGCAAGTTTATTCATTTATTTGTCATTAGATCGATTCCATTTATTGTTGTTATTGTGTTTTTCTGTTACTATTTCACTGTGTCAATGCGCACATTCAATGTAAATGTAAAATACGTGCATTCAACTTGTATGGTAAACCGTATATAATCAAGCATATATTTGCACCATTAACTTTGAAAACCAATCTCGAGAACTTAGACATGGTCGAACTCTAATCGATATTCACTAGTCTAACCACAAACGTTGTATTGGATTTTGTACACTGTTGTCGGATATTTGGGCATCGAACAACTGTATCCAATCTAAACTACTAATGTGCATTCTGCATACAACGCATAACGGAATAGCAAAAGAGAGAAAGAGAGAAAGAGAGAGAGAAAGAGAAAGAGAGAGAGAGAGAGAGAGAGAGAGAGAGAGAGAGAGAGAGAGAGAGAGAGAGAAAGAGAAAGAGAAAGAGAAAGAGAAAGAGAGAGAGAGAGAGAGAGAGGGGAGAGAGAGATAGAGAGAGTGGGAGAGAGAGGAAAGCGATTGAAACTCCCTCACTCTCACTAGAAAATGACCATGAGAGAAGGAGATGGATGAATAAAGAGGAAGAGAAAGAGAAAGAGAAAGAGAAAGAGAGAAAGAGAGAAAGCGTGATAGTAGTAGAGCGATTGAAGCAGAGAAAGAGATAAAAGTACATTGAGTGGCGCACATTATTTTAATGTGAAAATCGACTCGAATAATTATTGTCGGATGAAAATAACTGGCAATTTACCATTTTGTATGTGCACATTGCCTATTAACAATCACAATGTAATAATGGTATTAAGAGTTAGGTGAATATGATGGTGGATCAACAGTCTTATCTATGCAACTGACCATAGTTAGTAAAATCAAATTGCGCGACCGGACAGACAAATGTAGTCACAGTGTTTACATGAAAAGTACATTGTATACAGACATAGATGAACAATATTTGGGCTAGATTCAAAGTAATATAAAGCCCGTCATTGAATTCTTATTTTTTGAAAATGTTTTATGTATCCCAAAAAGATAGAAAAAAAAAAAATAAAATAAAAACCGGAGCAAACATTGTATGCATTAGTATTTGATTATAAGAGCGCGCACAGCAAATTGGCACTCAATCAACAGCAATACACCGAATTGGAATTACTTCATGACTGGTAATTTCAGATAAGACAACTGTCGAGATCAAAATGCAATTTAAAGTGTCCGTAATTCTTTCCAATATTGTAATATTATTTACAAACACAATCATTATTATTATTATTATTATTATCATCATCATCATCGTCGTTGTTGTTCTCGTTGTTGGTATGATTGCAAATGGTATCATTTTGCTTGCGCATGGTGTGTAATTATCATTGTAACGATTTTCTGGTGTCGGCCGAGACAAACAAGGCATAAATTGGCTGCGATGCGCTTCGCATGTAATCGCCAACAAACAACCACAACAACAACAACAACAACGGGGTCCGGACAACAAAATTATGGAAAAGTCACAAAATAAAATTGCAGTTTTTGTGCCCGGTTATTGTTGTCATGCATTTTGCATTCTGTAAATATTTGCTTAAATAAACCCACAAATATTTTATTTATTTTAAATTAAGCGACATTGCATGGTTTGCTGTTCGTTTTTTTTTTTTCTTCTTTTCTGTTTTTCTTTTTTTTCGGTAAAACCAAATGAAATTCCATCGCTTTAGTCGCATAATTTTCACATATTTGATCCGATTTTTGCTTAACCATTGCAATAATGGACCGAACAGAATAGCAAAAAAAAAAAAAAAAAAAAAAAATCCAACCATGAATTTCGAACGCATTCACGAAGAAAATGGATAAAACCTTTAAGTCGTCCTAATTGAAACGGCACATAACATCAATTAAACTAATCCATAATGCACACACACACACATACAAACAACTAAACACTACTGTGCAAGATCACAGATGTTGGATGCTTTGGTTGGCTCGCTTGCAGCGCATTTACCAACCATATGTGTATTTGTGATACAATTATGAACGCTGCGATATTGCTCTTTTCTATCTCGATCATTTGCTTGCTTTCTCATTCTTTTTCATTGTCCATTTTTCTATCTCTTTCAGTTTCTTTCTATTAAATGGAACTGCATTCAGTTCCATCTTATTTCAATGGTTTATAGGCGTGGTTGCCCATAAATTTCCTGCTAATTAACAATCTAAAACATTAGCACGAACTAAATAACAACATTCATTGCATTGCATTTGCAATGAAACGGAAAGTAATCAAATATATACACCGTCGATAATAATCCGTCGAAATGATGATGATTAGCCATTTTTGTTCTTATTGCTGTTACTATTGCCATTTTCATTTTCTGTTACTGTTTCTGTTGTTGGTTTCTGTTTACTATATTTATGTTGCTCTATTATATTGTTCAATATCATAAAATGTGCAAGCCAATTGTGCAAAATGCGCGATAATTCGATGCAATTGAGGATGCAATTCATAATTTTTGCACCGCAATAATCAACTGAAATTATTTTCACACAGCAACTATAAAATCGAATTAAATTAAGTTATAAACTGTAGTGAATTATGTGAATGTGGCGATATTTTCATTGTT